>PVIU01005998.1:0-106481 GCA_004026605.1 Ondatra zibethicus
GGGACACTTAAGCTGTTCTAAGAGGGTGTGGTTAGGGTGGAGGGTAGACCCTTAAACTAAATATTTTGTCAAGAGAGTCCTCTGCCCATGGAGCAGAGTCCCAGCCTGCCCACCAGAGGCTGGCAGCTGCATGGGTGTGTTGTCTGGGCATAGACATGGAGAGGCACGAGTACAGCAGAACTCTAGTCAGTTCTGCCCAGGACATGTGGGTCAACAGGGGGAAGCTGAATTGCTCAGTGTGACATGCTCAGGCCCAGTGAGTGCTCTGGAAGACAGAAGGTTTTGTCCTGTTGGGCTACTGTTGTACTAGGTGCTTTCTGGAACATGGAGCCTGTCCCACTGAAGGCCCCACCCATCCTTCCTCTTCCTCCTCTCACTGTGGAGTGATGGAGGCTACTGAATTCCCTGCAGCAGTAGCCTGAAGAGAGGCCATACTGGGAACGGGGCTGTTTCTTCATCCTAGGCCTTTGGCTCAGTAGCCTGGAAACTGCTAGAAGCTGCCCGTGATTTCTGGCATCCGTGTCCTGCTGGAGGCACTCAGGACTCTGGGCTGTCAAGGCTGGCTTTTGAGTTGCTAGCACATGGTTCTGAAGTGAAACTGAGCCCCTCTTTCCATCCACGGCACTTCCAACGCCAGCACTCAGATCACAGTGAATCAAGGCTCAGGAGCTCCAAGGCGGTTGGTGAGCAGTCCTCACACTGTAGCTAGAGTTGGGTGTCCTGAGCACTTGTCCTCAGCTGTGGTGACCATCTACTGCCTGTCTGCACACCCTCCTGATACAGTCACTCCTCCAGAGCTCTGTGAGGAGGGATGGTGGGATATCCACCTTGCTCACTGAGTCCTCCAGTCTAGAAACCTGTCCCCATCTTGGAAGGGCACACTCGACAAACCCCACCTTCCACTGCCCCTCCCTCATAGGGCCGGCAGCTCTGTGTGTTGTGTTCATCTCCCTGGCCTGGAGCTCGGTTTACCACTTTTCTCGGTGTGTGTGGGGGGTTCCTTTCCATGCTCTCATGACCTCATCTGTGTTCACCTCCAGACACGTGGGAATGGGAAGAGCTGTTCGTGTGTCCTAGGGTGTCTGTCAAGTCCCAGAGGTGCCTCTGTCAATCGATCACAGCCACATCTTACCTGTTGGGGACGGGCCATGACGAGGGCTGCCAGCTCTGTGACTGTCTGGCTCACTAATCTTGGACTCCGAGGTGAGGTACAAAGATAGTTTCCCAGTAAGAGACAGACAAGTTGGCCTTGCGTAGAAGGCCTGACTCCCAAGGCAGGAAGCATGCACTGTGCTCCATTCCCACTCAGTACAGTTACCAGAAAGTTCTTCCCCAACAGTCACTTCTCACCCTTTTCCCATCTTCTGACATCTCCTTCCCTTCTTTTCTTGAACTCACTTTGGGGGAAAAATGTCTTTCCCTGAAGGAAGGCCAGTGAGCTGCTCTCCAGTGAAGCCTCCCCTGTCAGGACTGCCGCTCCAGGTTGGCCCTCGTTCCTGGCAGCGCATCAGCCAACAACGGTATCGCAGCTTCATCTGCCACTCAGCAGCCTTTGCTCAGACGTGTCTAATGAAGGGATCTGGGAGGGTGAAGCAATCTTCTCTTTCCCAGAGTGAGCCCCTCCTGCCCCCACACATTCAACCTCTCAGTCTGCACCCCAAAAGTGGGGCTCCTTGTAACTTCACTGCATACTTCTCTACTGAGAGGCCAAAGGCTGGATTGTGGAACCTGGCAGAGGGGTTGCTACCAAGAGCTGGCCCATTGCTGCCATGCTCCTGCTGCAGGCACTCTGGAATGTGTGTCTAAATGACATACTTTGCTCCAGCCCTCGAGCTCGCCAGCTTCTCTTCCACCTCCTGAAAAGATTGTTTTTCCAGTGCGTGACCCCAACATGAAAGCCGTGGAGGGTGCCTATCTTTGGTTCCCACGCTGGCTGGCTGCTGGCTCTCACCGGTTGACTCAGATGAGCTGTAGCAAGAGCCAAAGAAAGATCTGAAGGGAACCTGGGGGTGGAAGGAAGCCTGGATGTCGAGAGCATCTCATTTGCTAACTTTTGGAAATGTATTCGCTCTTCGGCTTTTGCAAGGGTCTCTATCATTCGGTACCGGACAAGCAGCCACTTGCTCTACCCTTGGCACCCAGGACCTCAAGCCCACTCTAAGTTCAGCATGTACTTGTCAATGGCCCCACGGAGTCACTGTGGGGGTGCAGAAGAGGAGAGGTCAGCCTAGCCCTTTGACGATGAGCCCAATAGCCCTAGAGCTCTTACTGTGGAGGTCTCTGACATCTCTCCTCTTCCAAGGGCAAATCTATATCGCCAAAAGGTCCCAGGAAACAGAACAATGACATCTGTTCAAAAGAGAGGATTTCTGCTGTCTTTTGGGTGTAGTAAAAATAGCTGTACATTTCTAAGACAGAGCCCCAGGTGCCTGCTCAAGGCTTCTGGGTCTATAGAAAAACAAACAAACAAAACTTACTGGTCCCAGGTTGTTAAGAACCAAGGACTTTCCTCCCAGTTCACCCCAGTACTAGGGTCTACTGTTTTAGAGATGGTGGCTTATTTCCTATGATCCCCAGAGCCCCAGTGTCCATCTTTTGTGTACTTGGGAAGAAGTGGAGGAGACTGAGCTCCCAGGGTCAGCCATGATCTTCCCTCCTTGCCAGCGTCCCTCCTTTCTTCCCCATCATCATGAGCACAGAGCGTCTCTGTGGGAGGCAGGTCCCCAGCGAGTGGGAAGAACTCATTGGCATCGCTGGTAGATAGCCTGAAGTGGCTGACATGGATGCCAGTTCCTTGGCTGCTCCCTGCATGGTCTCTGCCATCCATGGCTCTGAGCCACCATGAACAGGGAGAGATGTTGGGGCCTCAAATGCCTGGGCATTTTACAGCACTCAGGTGTACAATGAATTGAAATGACTCTTCAGCCAACCCACCCAGGGAAGACAGGCCCTGGGGAATAGGAGCTGGCAGTTTCCTAGCACACCCTGTCTACAGTACCTGCTGGAGAGCAGGTGGGGTAAGCTAGGCCATGAACTTAGGGGATTTCCTCCATGCCTGTGGGTGAAGACAAGATGGGACAATTCCACAGTCTTCCAACCCTCAACCAAGCTCACATAAGAATGTGGCACACTCAAGAGAACACATGGGAGAGTGTGTGTTCCTGACATTGATGGTGCCTGTCAGGGCCTCTACCCCAGACAGCGCTGTCCCTGACAGCTCCTTCCATTGAGTTCCACTAGCACCAAGACTATACAGACCCCATATCTAGCGGGGCACAGAGTAGCTGGAGGCAGAAGAATCCAACTTTCACCTTTTATTTCCAACTTAGCAAGGAGTTGAGGAGTGGACTCAGCGTAGGGAGGAGCTCCTGCTGTGTACTGGCAACAACAGGAAGAAGATCTCTAGAGGGTCTTGTTCAATGCCTTGGGGCAGGGGCAGGTGCCAGTAGGCGCAGCGCTGGGTCTTAAGGTCTCAGCCTTTCTTACCCAAGGCAAGCAGGAAAGGCAGCTGAGAGAAGAGCCTGGCCAAGGCCTCCAGCCATGTGTAGGAAGGGAACCTTGGAGATGGCTTGCCCTGGGGTCCCATAAGGGTCTTTTTACATCCTGAGGAAGAAGCTACTGGGTGCCTGCTGCTGCCCCACTTGGCTCTCCCATGGTTATTCTCTGCCCTTCCTGACCTTGACCATCACAAGGTAGGTAGCTCTCTTTCTAGTTCTCAGCACCTTGCCCCTCCAAGCTGTGAGTAGACACAGACCATGAGGTCTGAGTGTCCAAGGCCCTGTGCTCCCCATAGGCGAGAATCTCCATCCACCAAACCTGCTGGATTCTGTTTAATGCCCAGCTTGTTGCAAGTTCCCGTTGCTGTGGAAATGCATTGGCTTCACAGGTGGGAACTTCTGGTCTAAAGAACTAGGGAATCGCACTGGTCCCATGAGAGACCCTCCAGAGGCTGCCTCCTGGCTTTGTACTGACAGCACATTCCCTCAGTGTCTAGCTGATGAGGGTCTATTTGCTTCCCTTTGTCCTTAATTCTGGATACCCCAAATGCAACCCAATAACCATGCAGATCAGATCCCCACCCTCTTTCCCAGGGTCCCCAGACAGGATGTGGCTGCCACAGAATGGGAGCATTGGGCGATTACGTATGAAATACTTGTTCAATTACTTACCTAACAAATTAACTCAGTTTGTCACCAAGAGTGGAGTTAGCTTTATTTATCGGGTGCATACAAGTCAAAGCAAGCCAACTTTTAAAATGCATGTAATATCGCACAGCAACTATTTCTAGCAAAATAAAGCTGATAGCTTGCAAAGGGATCCCAGTGCTGGAGAAGAATGAACCCACTGCAGAGTTTCCTGGTGCATGGAAAGTAGGGAGTGTACACATGACTCCAAGCATACTTAAAGATAGTATCCAGCATCCAGGCATTCATGTGCACAGATACCATTTTCCAGATGCTTCCATGGATGCAATGGGGCTGGTCCTCCTGGGAGGCAGGGCCAGGTTTGTCTCTCTTTCTTTCCTCTAACGTGGCTCCCCTTGATTCCCTGTCTTTACTCGTCTTCTCCCAGGTTCACCCTACCCATTTTCCTTTGCCTATGTTTTGGCTTCTAGTATTTTCCTACAATGCCGCTGGAGTCTATCGATGTGGCAGCTCTCATCTGTCTGTGCGTCACTTACCACGGTCCTTCTGGCATGAGTGAAAGCTCTTGTGCCCCGAGTGGCCACAGAGCTTCGCGCCCTCATGCGCGACTCTTCAAGTGGAGTCACTCGGGTCATCTGCCTCAAGACTCCTGGCTCCACATCGGTGGTGCTGCTCATGGCAAATTGGAGAGTCCAGTGTCTCCTCTGGATTCTTTAAGGCCCCTCCACCATCTGGCAGGACCTTTCCTTGTGTGTTCAATGGCCTGCCATCCTTGCATCCTTTCAGCACTATACTAAGATTTTAGCTGCTACACGTTTCAATTCTATTCTTTCTTTTATGTCTTGGATAGATAATAACTTAGACTGTCTTTAAATGCATGTATTCTGAGAGTTTCATCTCTTGATGAATGATTAGCATAGTGCAGTCACAGTTATTATGTTTTGTCTATACTCCTAACTACTTCAACTATATTATTTCATGAACTTTATTTCTGTATTCGATATACTTTTGTTTTTCCTAACATCTACTGAATAGATTTTTTTCCTGCAGTTTTAACACATTGACTTATGTGTTAAACATGATTAATAATCATGTTAACACATGATTCTCTTGGTGATCACTCCTCAGAGTCATATTTATGCATCTTCTCCAGACCCTTTTCCTGGTTTTCCCAACATCTTTTGCTGCCCCCTGAACAAAGCAGGTCACCAAGGCCACTGGCATTTCCCCTCTATTCTCTTCCCATCCAAACCTTTCCCACAGCTTGTGGAAATCACTTAGAACTCGACACAAAATTATTGTACACACTGTTTGGCTTTGTTTTGTTTTAGACTTTGCTTTAATAATTTATTCAATCAACTACTTTTCCTACAAAAGAGACTTTTCTGTGGTAAACTTTCCAAGACCAACATGTCTAAGCATACCTTTCTTTTTCCTTGCCTGTAAATGTTCCTTTAGCTGGATATAAATGCCTAAGTTTAAGGACTGTCCTCAGTGCAAACCGTCACAGCACTGACTTCCTGAATGTCCGATCACCGATAGACATGGTGCTAATCTCCTGCTTATAGAAGTCAGTACTCCACAGCCATGACGAGATACCTGGGACCAGGTACTTAGACAGAAGAGAGTTTTAGCTGGCTAACAGTTCTGAAGGCTGAAAATCTGAGACTGGGACCTAATTGTCATATTTATTTATTTATTGGCCATGAATGAGGCCCCTTGGCTGGGTCACAACGTGGTAGATGGTATCACAAGTGGGAACCTGTGAGAGAGAGGCCACATGGCAAGACAGGGAGCCAGAGAACAGAGAGGAGCCATCTTGTTATTTTCTAACAGCCTCCTTTCATAGAAACTGACTGGGGTTCTTGGTTGGTCCTGTCTAAGGACATTGCCACAGTGACCTCTTCCTAGGTTCCACCTCTCAAAGAATCTGCTCCTTCCACAGGACCACAATCAAATACTGGTGGACATCTTCCCTTATTGGATTTGTCATGATAAATGATAGGGGAATGGTTAGATAGATGGAAGATAGGTAAGTAGGTATATAAATAGATGATAGATGATAGGTAAGTAGATAGATAGATGCTAGATAGATGATATATGTTAGATAGATGATAGATGAATAAATATTAAATAGATAGATATTAGCTAGATAAGAGATAATTGATGGATATATGATAGATATGTTATACACTGAATATATTATAGATAACATTGATAGATAAGAAATAGGTAGATGATATTGATAAAAATTATAGGCAATAAATGTGCATAACATGTACCTTACATATACTTCAATATGCACTGAATATATATTTTCCTGTAAGCTGTTTGGGAGTAAATTCCAGAGGCCATGTCCTTTGCTTGAGCATTTGTGTGTACTCTGGAAGAATATTCTTACTAAGACAGTAAACACTGACAGTACATCTACAGGTAACACTCACGTTTCCTAAGTGCCCCAATATTTTCCTTCACCCAGACCTGGGTAACCCCTGCATTGTTATGCTGTTGCTGTAGCCTATACCACAGTCTTGCCAGCTCTGAGTGTGGCTGCAGTGAAGGTTCTGGGGTCATCTGTAAGAGGTAAAGGGATGGATCTGGTGGACAGTGTACTCAGGGCTATTTCCACGCAGCCAGTGGCTATCTGCAGGGCCGAGTCCATGATGTGGGTGGCAGTTCACAGGACACATGAAGCCGTTGCTCAGTGACTCACTCACTGTTCTCACCAGATCATACCCTGTTCCCAGCTCGCACTTATGTGGCAAGAATGAGAGGTTCCTCTTTCTCCTCCAACACTTAGTCAGCATCGCAGGCCACTGAGGATCACTTCAATGGCTGCAGGGGAGTGGTCCCAAGTTTTGTGGCTTCTCATTTTCTCATTACTTTCTTCTTCTTCTTCTTCTTCTTCTTCTTCTTCTTCTTCTTCTTCTTCTTCTTCTTCTTCTTCTTCTTCTTCTTCTTCTTCTTCTTCTTCTTCTTCTTCATCATCATCATCATCATCATTATAATTATAATTATTATTATCATTACCTTTTTAAACACAGGGTATCTCTATCTGTATACCAGGCTGGTCTTGAACTCATAGAGGTCTCCTTTCTGCCTCCCAAGTGCTGGAATTAAAGGTGTGTGCCACCATGGCCTGGCTGTGTCTTCTCGTTTATAAGCCCTTCCTCTGCTGTGAGACAGAGACCCTCCTCTCTGTTATTTGCTTCTCCATTTCACATCAATCTGAGTTTAGATCTCTGATCTAATCTGGGAGTTATGACTGTTAATTCCCCTGTTTATATAGATGCTCATCAGGGGACTTTCTGAAAGTACACCTTGTGGGTGGTGGCACCAACACAATGCCACACTGATCTCAGGAACTGTGGGTAAAAGCATGGAGCTAACTAGTAGTTCACTCTAGGGTGTTTCGATAAAGTCTGGTCCCTCAGTGCCAGACAGGACCCTGGTTCCACCTGCTTCTCCAGTGTGCATCTCTGTCAGTGCCTTCATTGACCTGGCCCATCAGCCAGAGGCTGAGTAGGCTTGACTAGGTGCCATGTTACCCTTCAGCTCCTCCGTCTTGAGTCAGCACCATCTCCAGGGTGCTCAATAGCCCTTGATCTTCACCCCCCTAGGAGAGCACCAGACACCTCAGTCAGGGACCACCGTCCTATCTAATTCAGCATGAAGGAGGGAGCCAATGTCCCACCTGCCCTTACCCACACTCCCAGGCACCACAGAAGGAGCCCAGCTATCTGGAAAGACGTTTGGCAGAACATAATAGGAATCGTGAAATTGTTTGTTCCGTTTGACCTCGTGGTGATATTTCTGGGAAATCACTTTAAAAGAAAATTCCCAAAATGAACAAAGGCCTATGCGCGATGAGGTTTATTGCAGAATTATGCAACTCATAAAGTAAACTGGATGCCGCTGGTTAGCGGGGGAATGCTGAGCGGTTCAGGCACACCACACCCAGTGCTAGGAGTCCTACATTGCCTCCCAGATAACCCTGGAGATTACAAAGCAAAGAGAAAAACATTTGTGATGTGTTATCAGTCAGGAAAATGAGAGTGGCGCTTGCATCCACCTTGAATAGAGCTATGGGAAAGGGGACAGAGTTTGTTTTCCTGAGTGGCTGCAGTTGGCATTTCACTGGGAGGGAGGTGCCTTTCTTGGCTGAGGGGTTCTGGTCTGAAGAAGCATAGGCTCTGACGTGGGAACCTCTCCTGACACAGCACTAACTGCCATGGAGGGGAAATCACACAGCATCAATCTGGGAAGAGCTGCTCCTCGGAGGGCGGGCACACCTGACCTCAGTGGGTGGAGAGCATTCCCAGTGTAGGGACCCTGGTGCAGGGTATGAGATGGGGGTGAGAAGCCCGAGCCAGTCCAGGGAACTGAGTGTTCCCTTGTCATTCCTCGTCACAGCATCTCACGGGAGAGGTAGAAGGTCATTTACCTTCTCCCCAATCAGTGTTCCTAGGGACGTCAAACAGCCTGGCGAAAAACGACAGCCATGGTGCTTCAACTAAGTGTGCCAAGGGTGCATCTTGCTCACTGGCCTTCATTCTCAGCTCTTCTTACTCCAGGGTTGGATTCATACTGAAGCTGTTCTCAGTGCCTTGTGTTTCCAGCAGCCAGGAGCACACCGCTGCCTAGAAAGACAGCGAGATCTAGAGAACAGCCTGTCTAACTACAGGCACAATACGGGTTCCCCACAGCATGAAGGACCAATCACAGGTGGAATATGAGAGAGAATAAAACTGAATTCAAGTGAAGGAAACGGCTGAGTGGCCTATGTGACCTCACAGGCCATGTGTCAATGTCATAAGCTTGGCCTGAGCATGTGGTCAGGTCCAGGCCAGAGGCAGGGACAGGAAGGGAGGACGAGAAGCCTCAGGCCTGTCCAGTCTCTGAAGGATAAACAAAACCCCCTGCCCTCCTCCAATGGATAATCTGAAGTCTCCAGTCTTGTGAGCAGCTGAACTGATGTCTGTGTGTTTGACAATGTCAAGCTGCTTGGCTGACATCCAAGCTATTTACTAGCCCAGTCACTTGGGGTTTCCAACAGAGGCAAACCCTGGTGGCTCTATAGTGATGTCCCTACCCCAGGGGTCATGAGATAGCCCCCGAGGGAAGAAAGTCCATGGAGGGTCACTGTGAGTTCAAGTTGGAATGACTCTGTGGGACTAAAGAAAGCAAGAGATGGTCAGGGCCACTGGCTGCCTTCATGGCTGGCTGTGCATGGACGTGCAGAAGTCTCTCTTTTTTTCACTTGATAAAAATGACAGTCAGGGGCTGGGAAGTGGCTCAGTGAGCAAAGTGGCCAGCAAGCCAGGAGTACTCAGTAGCGAACAAGAGTTCCTGTGTCAAAGTGGAAGGCCAGGACCAATGTCTAAGGTTGTCCTCTGACCTCCACATACATACAAGTACACATGCACAGAGATCGTAAGTGCAAAAGAATTTAAAAAATATTGACAACATGGTGTTTTTCCAGGAGGAACTCTGATGTCAGAAATTGTCTTTTTTAAAAATAAGTATTCTTTTCCCTTAGCAGAAAAATTAATATTGCTTTAAGGACAACATTTGGAAAGAAGCAGGTGAGTGCGAGTGAAGTGGAGGTGAGCTGGGGAAGGGGCGGAGTCCCTGGGCTCTGCCATTCCTCAGTACTACAAAGCAAGTCATCTGAACTCTCCACCCTTAGCTTTTGCTCCTGGGAAACGGAACCAATTGAGACAGCAAGCACCCCACGGGGTTCTGCTGTCCCTTGGTGATATTAACTGGCTGCAGCTTGTCCTCCATCTCCCAGTCATAAAGTCCAGATCTGATGTTCTCAGTCATTTAATGTGATCAGTGCGGCTGGAGTGTTTGCCAGCCTGTGGAGCCTGCAAGGGTCTGCGCTGATTCCCTTTGCTCACAGGGGATGCATGACTTGGGATCTGAACCAGATCATAGGCCTGGCGTCTGCTGACAATTAAGAGCTAGGGGCAGGGCGGGGTGGGGAGTCTCCATGGAGTTCCCAGAGACCCGTGGATGAGATCTGAGTAGCAGATAACAGGTCAGCAGGGGATGGAATACGCCGACCCTGCTCAGAGTGGTGACCTGAAATGACTTGTCCAGGGCTGACTGGGTAGCAGCTTCAAGAGGGGCGGGGTAGTATAGTGAGAGGGGTCCCATGAAAGAACACTGTCAGAGTGACCTGGGCCATGGGCATGGTTCTGCCACAGATGGAGCATCCAGAGCTTTCTGGGATGCCCGGCCTGGGCAGGCAAGTGCTTGGCAGACAGATAGGGAGGGTAGAACCACACAGAAGTTTGCCTTGGGTGTGAAGAGATCCATAGGGAAGGACCACCAGCTTCCCCCTGGCTGGGTACACCTTCTCATTTGTTGAGAGGACTAGGTTCGGGAGTGGCTGCGAGGGGGCTGTGGGGGGCCGGTGGTCACCGTGGCTCTGCTGTAGTTCAGGGACCATCCACCCTCTGCCCTGACACACACACACAGTGTGCTAGGCTGAGAGCTGTTCCCATGTGCCTTGCAGTGTGTCCTGGAAGCAACTCAAGACTTGCTAGGCAACTGTGGGAGGACAATCCAGGTCCCTGGCCCCCCATCCCTACTGCAGGAACCCCATTTTGGCCCCATGCTGAGGCTTCTTCAGGTAAGGATTAGACCCAAGGCTGGGCCATCTCTCCCAGCACAGTTCTGTTTCTGACAAAACCATCTTAATCTTGGAGACTGGTGCTCAGCACAGCCCCAATGTCCACTTTGTTTCCAGGAAGGAAGCATGGAGCAAATGGTATTCTGCATGAGGTCCAATCCAATTTTCCCCCACCCATAAATATCCCACCCCTTAGTTCAAATCCAAGCCCCCAAACCCTGAGAAAGAAAGGGTCAGAGGAGGAGAGGAGAGGAAGGTGCCACCCTGTCCCATCCTCACTGAGAGAAGGTCCCTACTAGAAAGAGGTAGACCACAGTGATCTATCTATCTGTGCCTCCAAAGTACAGCAGTAACAGCCTGGCTATATCACACCACTATCCACATGGCTTCTCAATGCCCGTGAAGCCCCCCCCCCATGCATTCTCAGTGCTAGTGAAGCCATGGCTGAGTGGCTGCCCAGGCCAGGGGACCCTGATCCTAGGACAGCATAAGGGCAGTAGGTCAAGTGCAGTCTAGGATAAGAGGGATATCACAGACAGTGAGGGTAACTGAGCCATATCACTGAATAGGGGTGTGGTCTGTGGTCCAGGGACATCATCTCATTGATGCCTGCATGGCAGCTGCCTCTGCACTGGAAGTGGTACCCAGAGGTCCCAGTTCTCAGTCTCTAGAGTAAGGCTCATGTGGAAAAGCAATATCTGCTCCCACGATCATGACTTCACATAGCAATTTCTGCCAAGGACACAGGGAGTGAAGAATTTGTCTATCACAGAGAAGAGGCCAGCTGTCAGTCAGCAAACAGTGTTCACAGAGGCCAGTGAATCTTTTTCCCTGATGAGTCACTGGCACCTGTGGAGTTCAGGTGGCAGGGCCAGAGAACTGTGGTTTCCTGTGCCTTGCTGGACAGTCTCTTGGACTTTGGGGCTAGGCCTCAGAGCTGCACTTGTGTGGTGGCTTCAGTGAGAATGGCCCCCATAGGCTCATATAATTGAATGGCTTATCTCAGTTAGTGGAACTGTTCAGGAAGGATTGGGAGGTATGGATTTATTGGAATAGGTGTGGCATTGTTGGAGATATATCACTGACAGTGGGCTCTGAGGTTTCCCAAAACCCATGACAGAGTTGCCCCCACTCCCACCGCCTGCAACTTGTGAATCAAATGTGAGCTCTCAGCTACTGCGACAGTGCAATGTATGGTTGCATGCATGCCACCACCCTCTCAGTCATGATGATCATGGACTAAGCAAGCTCTTGCTGTGGGGAACTGCTTGTTGGTACCCGGCTGCTCAGCCCCAAAATAATAACACAGAAACCATATTATTTAAATCACCACTTGACTCCTTAGCTCTAGCTTCTTATTGGCTAACTCTTACATCTTAATTTAACCCATTTCTAGTAACCTGTGTATCGCCACGTGGCTGTGGCTTACCGGGTAAAGTTCCATCTGGTTTCGGTGGGGCTACACGACTTCTCTTTGACTCCGCCTTCTTTCTCCCAGCATTCAGTTTAGTTTTCCTCGCCTACCTCTGTTCTGCCCTGCTCTGCTATAGGCTCAAAGCAGTTTCTTTATTCAATAATGATATTCACAGCATACAAAGGGGATTCCCACGTCAAGCTCCCAAATAAAGGCTTCCTTTTCTAAGCTGCCTTGGTCATGGTTCTCTTCACAGCAATAGAGCAGTGACTAAGACAACTTGGGGGACACTTTCAACTCAGCTCTGATCAAGATCATGCAAGAAATCCTGACAAACCAGCACAGGCCTGTATCCCAGCACTCAGGAGGCTGAGGCAGGAGGACAATGAGTTATCCCAAGCCTGGGTTATATTGTGAGACTTTATCTCAAAACAAATAGACATGTAAGCTGAGGGAGAAGGGTCCATGCTGTAGGAATTTCTACTGCCAGTAGCCTTTAAGTTACCCGCCCACTGGGGTGTGGCCTCTTATTCTATTTATGCCAATATAAAGTGCTCATCTGGCCTCTTTTCTGGCTGCAGATTACGTTTGCTGTTCTCCGTTCCAGCAGAGGATTGTGACTTGTGAGTCTACCCCTAAATAAATAACCCTCTATTATTCTCAATTCTGAGCTAGTGTGGGGTTTCTTTTAAGTGTCCTTCTTCAGGTCCAGGGAGGATGGGTGTTAACTTATCATTCGTCACTGTAGCTTGAGTGGCCACTGCTTCCCACAAACAGCTGTTTGGAGATCCTCTACCACCACCACCTCCATGACTATTCATACAACTTACCCTTGGCATGAAACTACCAGAATCTCCTCAACTTCAAGTTCAGTTCTGGTACTGAACACAGGAGGGCAAAACCCATCCCTCCCTCAGGAAAGATCGAGGTTCCCCAGCCCAGTGAAAAGTCACCAGCAGCAACTCCCTCAACTTCCTGAGACTGCAGTGCATTATGGGTTTGCCAAGCTTCAAACACTTAAAGCCCAGCTCCAGACCTGTGCCAAGCCTTCACCAATGAGATGTTTTTACTGATGTCATGTAAAATAAACACCGCTTGGGAAGGCGTGTCTGGCCCACTCCCTGGGCTCTGGGATATCAGGTGTCCCCTTGGTAGAACATCATCTCCCCTGATGGACTTGAAGCTGCCTTATGCCAGCTCCACTATTATTTCAGCACCACAGACCCTCCCCTGCAGCCTGGCAGCTGTGGACCCAGATCTCGATGTTAGGAAGAGTCAGAACCTCAGAATCTGGGTGAGCCCCACTGTGCAAGCACGTTGCACAGTGTGAGAGCCAAGGCACTATTCTCGGCCCCTCACCACCTTGCTGTGTATCGCACCCAGACATATGGATTCCACAGACTCTGTCACACATGCAGGTTCCCGTTTCCACCACAGAGATGACAGGACAGCCCATCTGTTGGCCCCTCCTGCTGGCCTTTGTGGCTGCTGCACCCCTTTCTCTTTGGAGCCTCCTGCAACCACTGACCTCTTTCACGTCTATCACTTTGTTGGCTCAAGAATTATAAACACACATTGACTTTCAGATTGGATTTGTTCAGCCAGTAGAACTCCTCTGAGACTCTCCAGTTGTGTCAATAGTTGGCTCTTTCTCCATTGCTAGGCCACCTCTGCAGCATGCAGCTCTTCACTTGCTGAGGGACAACTGGCCAGGTTCTAACTCGGGGCATTGTCAGCAAGGTGACCGTGAGCATTAGCGCAAAATTCTAATGTCTTATACTCTTGCCCTTGCATGAGGCTGTCCAGCGTTCTCACTCTGTTCAAGGGTAGACTTGTGGGCGTCTATATGTATGAATAAATGCTCTGAGATCCAATGCATGGGCATCAAGGGAGGGCAGGCCTAGTGTGGTAACTGCTCTTGTTCCCCATAGATGTGTGGGTTCCTCAGCCCTCACCACATTTGGGCTAAGAGTATTTGAGTTCTGTCCACTGGGCAAGTCGTCACCAGTCTTCTAGACCTGGGGGAAGGGCATCTCTCACAAGAACCCAGGTAAATCTGAGGCGTCTCCACAGGCAGCTGCCTGTGAGGCACTGTGGCGAGTGAGATGACCTCGGTTACCACCTTCGCCTTCTGCTCCCTGTCTTGAGTTTGCTGGTGTGTGCCAAATGTCTCACTACCTCATAAGCCCCTGATCATCCAGCTTCCAGTCTCGGCATTCACAAGCCTTTTCTGCTCACTCCCGCATGGACCTCCCTCCTCATTTGGTGGGAGCCATGAGCTGCGTCTTTCCCGTTACATTATCATCAGAGCTTTCTTGCTTATGTTAGGTTTGGGGATTTTTTTTTCCCAGCAGATGAATTTCTGAGTCTCAGTTCATGCCACATGGGGTAGTACTGTGGGGCCACAAGTCTCCAAAAGTATCTGAATTGATGACTAGGAAGACTGTGGAGACATTTAATCCCCTCCAGTTAGAGAACAAGGCAGCAGAATAAAGTGCCCATCCCTAGCAGAGGTAAAAACAACCCTGGGCCCCCCCAAGAGCAGCCTTATATGGACTAAGATTCAAGGCTACAGCCTTGAATCATTGAGACATTGGTCTCAGGGAGTTCACCACTGTAGGCCATGGTTAGTGGAGGACAGCCACCAGGGCACCAGACCTATCTGTTCTCAAGTGTACAGAGGTCATGAGGTCCTGTTTTCCTTCCTCTCTGACGCGTGGACAAAGACAAGCTCTGGGCTCTTCTATCACAGCAAGATTCAGCAAGGTGTTTCAGATACGGCTGGCATTTCTCACCTAAGGAATTTATCTATTTCAAGTGTTTCTTTTAGGAGTTGGAGAGATGACTTTGCAGTTAAGGGTAGGTAACCACTCTGCCAGATGACCAGAGTTTGGTTCCCAGCACCCACATCAAGTGGTTCACGACTGCCTCTAACTCCAGGTCTAGGGGATCTGAAATTCTTCTCTGGCATCTGAGGACACACACATTCACACACACTCACATAAAAAAAGAAAGAAAAATAAATGACTCAAGGATGCCCAAGATGGGTACTAGGAACTGAACTTGGGTCCTCTGTAGGAGCAGAGAACATGCTCAACCATTGACTCATCTCTCAAGTTCTAACCTAAATACTTTAAACAAAATGATTCCTTGGTAATTCTTTTCAACCAGAATTAAAACTGTGGTCATTTAATACACCCTCAACTCTACATATGAGCCATGCGTTTCTACAAATCTGGAGCCTGCAATGCTGTAGGCATGTCTTCATGGTGCTCTTGGGGGCCTTGCATGGGAATCGTCAGTGGTGATTGTAAGTCATGTGATCAGGGAGGGGGCTTCATCCCCAAAGATTGCGCAGTTTACTTGCTCATAGGCTCCAAGTCGCTCTTAAAATGATGGAGCACCGCAAAGCCTTCTCTTTCAAGTGGCGTACCCATCAGCACTATTATGCCAGAAACTAAGACTGAGCATCTGAAGCATCCACTCACTAAAATAACAAGAATAAACCTGTCATGTGTTTACAGAAGTCACGCTGATGAAAACCAGCCCTTGCTTTCCAGTTCGGAATTCAGCGAAAATAGTGGCACTGCCGTACGGTTTGCACGCTCCCTCCCCTGACTGCATGGGTGGCAGCAAGGTTCTCCGTTGTCTCTCCAACCATCTCTTGAATATGTTGTTTTGGCTGAGACACGAAGAAAACAAGACAGATCTGTTGGAGGGAAAATTTTAGTAATTTTTCCTGTAATTGTGGGTATTATTCTTTGACAGTGCACCAAGTTTTGCTTTGCATTTTCTTTTCTTCTCCTTTCCTTTTGATTTTTCTTGGGTTAAGAACAAATAACATGAGATCTCTATCCTTCAGCAGTGTGTGTGTGTGTGTGTGTGTTACATACACATACGTTTGTGAGGTTCCTGCTCAACTATTCTCTTTGATTCATTCCCTCAATGCAGGGTCTCTCACTAAATCTGGATCATTGTTTTTCTGTGAGACTGTCAGACAGACAGCAAACCCTATATTTCAGGTACATGTCCCCAGCTTTTGATGTTTGTGCTGAGGTCAGAAACTCAGGTACTCTGCTCATGCAGCAAACACTCTTACCTGCTGATCCATTTCCCTGGCTCTTTCTTGGCAGACTCTTACGTATGCAATTCATATGCTAACTGTAGATGCGACCTTTCAGAGTCTGACCTACACTGACCCAATACGAGCAGCCTATGCCCCTTTGCCCTCTTCCTGTGGCAGTTGCCTCACTGTACCTCCTTGATTCGCTAATAAAACTGTCCCCACACCCCGGTTAATGTGCCTAGAGCTTCAATGGACACAGGAGGGCTGGGGACTCTTCGAGAGACCCGTCTAAAGTCTTTTGGACATATACCTTCAAGCGAAACGTCTGGATCACATGATCACTTTGTTTTCTGTGCTTAAAGGTCCTCTGTGTTACCTTCCAAAGCTGTATAATTTGCATCTGAGTCAGCAGGGTTCGGGCTCCACACTCTCAGCTCTTGTCTCTTAAAGCTGATAACAGCCATGACAGGAGGGAAGGGATGTGCCGTTGTGGTTTGGTTGCACATTTATTTCCCCATCAGGACTTCTAGCACTTTTTAAATTACCTGTTCTTCATTCTGGAGTCTTCTTTGAAGAAAGGTCTATCCAGATCCCTTGTCCACTATTTGGTTGAACTGTTGGGGGTTTGTTTGAGATAAATTACAGAGTTCCTACATTTTTTTTAGCCTCTCCCCAGGTTTCAAATATTCTTTCCCACTCTGTAGCTCTCATCTCCTCTGGCTGATTGCTATGCAGAGCGTTCTAGCTTCATGTGGGCTCTCTAGTGTGTTTGGAGTGATGCTCCTGGGTCCATTTCTAAGAGCACGGCTGTGCAGCTCCTAGTGTCTTTCCTCTTGGGCCTTTGCAGTTTGGGGACTCATGTGTAAAGAGTCCCGCAACAAATCTACACATAAAGGGTCAATGAATATTCAACAAAATTGCTAAGAACATGTGATGGAGAAGGACCGGTCACATCGCAAACTGAACGGGAAACTGGAATCCATATATTAAAGAGAGAAATTGCTCTTCTCATCCCATATACAAAACTTAGTCTTTTTTTTTTAAAAAAAAAGAAAATGATGTATTTATTTTTCTGTGTGTATTTGTGAGCATACGAAGGGCATCAGGTGTCTGTTTCTATAACCTTCTCTTCTTCCTTTGAGGCAAGATTTCTCTCTTAACCTGGGGTTAGGCTAATTGCCAGCAAATCCTAGGTGTCCTCTTGTCTCCATCCACCTTGGAACTGGTATTAATGCCAGGTGTATGGTGCCTGGCTCACTACATGGTTGATGGGATCCAAACCCAGGTCCTCATGAAGCAGAGTAAGTAGCCTACGCTGCCAAGCAAGGTTCTCAATAAGCTTCTTAGCCATTGTTCCAGTAGTTTCTTTAGGCTAAGTCTCAATGTACAGTTCATACTCAGACCAGGAGCTTCTCTGTGATGTCAGGACACAACAGCCTATCCTTTACTCTGAGTGGGTCCCCTCCTATGACATGTTGGTTATCGGAAAGTAACAGGTGGTTGGAGTTTAAAAGGTGGGTGCTACTCTGTACCAAACATGAAAGTATCTCATTCACAAATATCACCACCCACCACATCTGCCAAACCATTACAAAATGGCAAGTCATGAAAGATTTGGGTGTTGGCCCATGTTTTTCCAAAATTCTAATTTTCATTTTAAAGGTCATCATTGTTCTGTGGCAGCCAGTCCTGTCAATGGGTCTTCTGGGGACGGCTGTTTTCTTGCATCCCTCCATTCGATAATGTCAGTAAATAGTCCAAAGGAGTCTGTAAGTTGTTCTTATGAGCAGTGATAGCTTTTGTTCCCCAGAAATGGACTGGATCTGCTGTGACTTTGGTCACGCGGACTTTCCTCTGGGTGACAGTTCTAATTGTTTTCTTGTTACCATAACCAAATGCTTGACAGGAAGGGAGTTAAGGGAGTGTGGTAGTTTGAATGTAACTGGTCCCCACAACCTCATAGGGAGTAGTGGCAGTATTAGGAGGTGGGGCTTTGTTGGAGTGGGTAGGGCCTTGTTGGAGGAAGTACATCACTGTGGGGGCGGGCTTTGAGGATTCCTATGCTCAGGATACCGCCCAGTGTATCAGACAACTTTCTTTAGGTCTTCAGCTACCTTTCCAGCACCATGTCTGTCTGCATGCCACCATGATCCTCGTTCTCTGAAACTGTAAGGGAGCCACCCCAGTTAAATGTTTTATTTCTAAGCCTTGCTGTGGTTGTGGTGTCTTCACAGATACAGAAACCCTAACTAGGACAGGGAGTTGGCTCACAGTTTGAGGAGGTCACAGGCCATCATGTCAGGGAAGGCATGGCAACAGGACACTGAAGCTGCTGGTTACATTCTAACTACAGGAGAGAGATTCTGGGCTTCAGTTCACTTTATTCTTTTTTTTTTCCAATCTGGGATCCTGACTGGGAGGATGGTGATGCCCACATTCAGGGTAGGTCTTCTCACTCAATTATCTATCCTAACATAGAAACTCCCTCACAGACACACCCAGAGATGTGTTGCCATGGTGATTCTAGATCCAGGCAGGTTAACAATGAAGATTAATCACCATCACCATTATCTTCCACTATGGAAAAGCATTTTTTTCCACATCTACTTTGCAAGAGCAGTAAAATGACACCCAGCCTGAGCATGAAGAATGAACATTGTCTCTAGTCCTCCCAGGGCATCCTCAGGTGGACCATTTCCTCGTGTTTTCCCTTAGGAGTGCTCCAGGCAGTGAAGCATACAATGGCTACTATCACAGAAAGATGCTAACCCGAAGGACGTTGTGGGCCACTTGGCTCCTTTATTGAAATGTCAACAGAGAGAGAAATGAAAATGGCCTCTTAGCATCATGAAAATGGACTTGACCTCACATTTGAGCTTGAAGGTCTCTGGGACTCCAGAGCAATGGATCACACATCGAAAACACTGCTTTACCCCAAAGATCAAATTCTTCCATTTTTTAAAATGCTCGAGGGTCTAAAATTGCTAACATAAAACACACTTAAGGGAAGCTTGTGACATGCTACCCAAAAAAAAGATCACACATCAAATGATAGAAGTTAAAAATAGTGATTTTCACATTAATAGTCTTATCATTCATGGGCCTCTCTGAACAAAATTTCAAAAACATTTGAAGTAAGGGTTATATAATGTTTTAGACAAGTGTGTATTGTTTTCTGTTGTGACAAAATATCAAATAGCATCAGCTTAAGGAAAGAATAATTTATTTTGGCTCTCAGTATCAGAGGGTTCTATGGCAGGAGACCAGGAAGCCCAGAACCAGGCACAAGTCTAATTTTGCAAAGACCACCTCTAGTGACCTATTCTGGCGGCCGGGCACCGGTTTCATGGCCTTCAAAACAGTGCCAGAAGTTGGGAACTTCAAAAGTTGTCTTCAAAACATGAAGCCTGTGGGGAACATTCCAGATTCAACAATAATAATGTAAAACCAGTAGTATGTAGTGGTAAACCAAATAAACAGCGTAAGTATTGCAATATCGAGCCTGTGGCTAAAGGTGTGCTTGTACCCACTTCTGTCCACTTCCAAGACTATGTCATATTCTGAACATGATGGTTGCTCTCACCCCAAGAACCTATCCCTAAGCAAAATGCAATGATTGTAGGGGAAAAAAATGTTCCAGTACAAGTAATGTTCTAAGCCTCTCTCAGATGCCAGGTGGGCACTGCCACAGTGCTGGGTACATGCTTCAAATTCACTGGACGTTAGCAATTTGCCATCCAAACTGGTCAGGCCAGATGCCCACCAGCAGCATGTAAAGCTCCTCTCGACATGTGTGGAGGAACATGAGATAAAGTGACTTTTACACTCGTTGCTGTCATGAATACAAAGAGGAATATTTCTAATTTCATTTTTGTCTCTCTAATCATCAATGGTGTGTATTATGTTTCCAAGTTTGTGTGTTGGTGAAGATTTTTCTTCCATAAGTTGGCTTGGCAAATCTTTCAACACAAGTGATAATTTATGTTTGGTACTGTGGTTTATTGATATTTTAGGGAACTTAGTATTTTAGGGAACCCTTAATGTATGTTAGATTTTGACACTGGCCATGTTGTGTGGCACAACTTCTGTGAGCTAGGGGCTTTAAGAATTTTCTGTCATGTTCATGATTCCCAAACTGGCCATTCTTGCCATGGCTCATGCTCTTTAGGACTCCTTTTGTCAGGACCACCAACTCACAAATAACCACACAGAGACTTAAGATTCGTTACAAATGCTCAGCCGACAGCTTAGGCTTGTTTTTAGCTACCTCTTCTAACTTAAATGAGCCCATTTCTATTAATCTATGTGCTGTCCTGAGGCTCATTTACCACGTGTTTATTCTTCCCGTCCTGCATGCTCTGCATCTCATGGTGTCTCCCCCAACTCTGCCCTTCTTCTTCCCAGCATTCTCTCTGCCCGGAAAATTCTGCCTAGCCATCAGCCAATCAGCTTTTTATTAACAATAAGAGCAACACATCTTCATAGTGTCCAGAAGGATTATTTCATAGCAGTCAACAAGTAGGGACCTATTTTTTAAAGACAGAGTGGCTAGATTGGAAGGCAAATCTCCCAGCGTTATTTGTTGAAATTTTTTCTGTGGCTTGAGATGGCAGTCTGCCCTGCATCGGTTCCCAGGGTTCTGGAGATGGCTTCCCCACCTGCGGTCCCTGGTGGGGTTTGGTGAGCTCTGAGGTCAGGCTGCTAAGCAGGTATACTCCGGCTCAGACATCCTCTGGATCCTCCCATCTGCTGGAAATCCCACCTGCACTTGGGTGTTTGCTTGCTTGAGCCTTTAGTTCTGCCGGGTTCATTTTTGTTTCGTTTTGTTCCATTTGCTGAGACAAGTTTCACAGGCTGGCCTTAGACTCACAGAAATCCTCCTGCCTCCACATCCTGAGAACTGGGATGACAGATGCCAGCCACTACCCTCAGCTTCTCCCAGGTCTTGCTTTGTGTGTTTATGTCTGTTGCGCCCTCTCCTTGAATTAACCCTTCTATCATTGTGTGATGTCCTTCTGCATGCGGGGTAACTCCCTACCCTGGAGTCTCCTTTCTCTGACACCCACTCCAGCTGTCTTATGATTAGAGTTTATGAAGCCTATCTTTCTAGAACCTTCTTTCTGACCTCTCTGTGTCTTTGTATACCTTCTAGATGGCCTAGTGATGCATGGTTTCCCCCATTTTTTGCTTAGGCCATTTATGTTTCTCATTCCCACAATGATTACATTCGTTTCTATTTATACTTTAGCCCCCTAATACATTTTATTGCTTTTTTTTACAGTAAACCATCGAGTATCTTTTAGAAATTTTAAAAGAGAAGTATTATGTATTCCACTGTGGAGTGCTCTACCACAAATAACCTGCTGCTCACTTTCTCAAGTGGACCCCAGCATGGGTACCAGTGCTTTAGTGTCCCCCCAACCAGGGCTCTCGCAGCCCTCGTGGTGGCATCAGTCAACACAGGAGATGGAGTTGGGGTCAGGGTGACTCCAGGAATTGCCTAGTCTCAGAGGCAGATCCAAGACTAGAATCTGGGTCTGGTTGTCTATTGGTCCATGCCGCCAATGCGTAGCGAGGCTCAGAGATGGGGACAGACAGAAAGCATGCACAGCTATCCCAGGCAGTGTGAAATCACTTCACAACTGGTCTGCTGAGGCTTCTGTGATCAGGGAGCCGTGCGAGGGAGCAGTTGGCCAGGAAGACTCAACCGGCATGGCAAAAGCAGTCGGGAAGAAAAGTCAGCCATTATCCAGACCGAGGAGGAGGCAAGGAGAGAATGTTAGACTACAAGCTAGTTTATCCACAGAACACGTGGCCTCCAGTGCAGAGGACCTAGGGGCAGAAGGGAGACAAAAGAGAACCAGACAAGAGTGGGTGAAAAGAGAGTAGGCTGTCCTAGGCTGGAACAGCCTCCTGACCGAGATGGCCTCTGAGCAGGCTCCTTTCCTCAGATTGCCTCCAGGCTATCATCTTCAAGCTCCTGCAGAGCAGTGCTGAGAACCCAGGTCGGGTATGTGCTGACTCATTGGCCCAGTGTCCTGATCAATTTCTTCCCAGTTTTGTACCTTGACTTCTTGCTCTCCCACAGGATTCTGGCTCCCTCCAGAGAGATGCCGGTTAGTCTCTCCATCTCAGAGAATCCCCCGCCCCTGACCCCAAGGCTGAACACAGATAAACACAGACAGACACAAATGAGAGCTTGCTCAGGTGTGAACTGTGCCACCCTTCTGCTGTTATCCTCCTCTGTGTCCACATGCTGACAAAGATGAAATCCTCTCAGAACCTGGACTTAAAAGCACTGATAGACTCAATGAGGTTACCTATGTTAGACTATATAAAAAGCAAATAATAAACAAAACCAAAAGCACTTCCAGGAGGTGATCTCACGTTTGTGCTTGATCTAAGAATGGCCCAGACACCCTGCCAGACCACAGCCTTGCACTGGCCAGCACAACCTTGCTCAGAAAATACTTTTGCAAGGGCGTCCACCTAGCCGTGGCCTGCCTGAGCTGGGAAAGGTGTCGCCTTGTTATTAATCCTTGAATAGTCCTGTTACGAGTCTCATTGGAAAGGATGGCTCTTTCCAAACAGCCTCTGTGAGTGCCACCCCCTCCCCTTTGCCTTTAGAGATCTCTGCTTCTCTCTACACCCTTGAATCTGCAGGGTGTTCTCTGTCTCTGAGAATGTCTCTGTTTGCTGCTTGGGGCTAAATGGAGAGGGGCTGGAGCAGGTAGCACCCTAAGGCTTTTTCAAGTCTCATTCTACATGTGGAGTCCATCATCAGCATGGGGATGTTTTCAGGCATCAAGAGAGGGAAATCTGAGGGTGTCACCAAGACTTCCAGCCAGCTACTCCCCCATATGGCTAGAGACTGCTGTCATTTAAGTGGGTTTTTACTGAAGCCTGGATTGAATTTATACTCTGATGGTATGCAGGGTAAGAACTAGCAAAATCGTACATGTGGCCTGCGGATGTACTTCCCAGACTCACTCATGTCAGGGAGACAGACACGGAAGTACTCCGTGTGACCAGGAGACAGTAACCAGGAGAGCACCAATAGGAAGGTCCCAAGCTCAGGAGAGAGTTGGGGCTTTGAGTGACTCTGGTTGTAGAGTGGGCCTTCCATCAGAGAGCAGGGCCCTCATGTGGGGTCAGAGTGTGAATGGGGTTAAAGAGCAAGCCCCTCTTTGCTACTGGTCAAAATAAAAAGGACTCGCCTTGGGACTAACCAAAGGAAAGGGAGCCATGGCTGCTGAATGGCAGTGGAGAGGCAGCTCAGTGGCCAGGGCCTAGGGCAAAGGTTCCCCATCTCCCAGCCATCTCCCATTCCCGGCCTTGGTGGCACCACCCAGCCTTGCTCTCTACCAGAGCTTCTCATGAGTGGAACTCACATCCATCCGTTGATTTATCTTCAGTGCAGTGTATCCCATAAAGCTTGCCCCTATCCTCATGGTGGCCCTGTCCTCTCCTGCCCTTGGCTTGGCATCCGTGGCCCAGGTTGTTCTAACCCCTCTTGGATCCCTTCACTCAACCGCAGCGACTGAGTCCATGCACCTGTCTGATTGCATCTCTCATTTGCACTTTGAACGTCGTCAGATTGTTTTTCTGAGAACTCTAGCTGCCATCCACTTCCTGCAAGAAACAGCTGGCCCTCTGGAGCAGCGTCATAAGATACCCACCCTATCGTGGATGCCAAGTGTTGGGCAATATAGCCTTCGGCTCTCGGTTCTCTTACCCTCCCTCTACGGCCCACACAGAACCTTGTGAGGCTGTCTTCTTGCTTCTTGGACTCACTTTCCTCTTCCCACTCCCAGCTCATCAAACATGAACCTCTCATCTCTCTTACCTCTGCCTAGCCAGAGAGCTCCGTGGTGGATGCTGGGAATGGCTTCTTGGTCCTGGGTCACCGCCATGCACAACAGCCAGTTGGCAAGGAACAGGGGGCTGGTACTGTGATGGACAGGCTCCAGACGGTGGTGGGGAGAGAATGAAGAGGAGGGCGAGCGTGTGTCAGGGCAGACACTAAATCTGTCACCAGTCTGCTGGTGTGAGGGCCCAGCCCTGGTATTGGGAGACAAGATAGGTCTCTGCGGCCGGAACACCTTCATGGCGTCTCCAGTTCTGAAGGCGTGGGGTGACAGCTGGGGCCGCTGACCTCACTCAGTAAATTGAGCTCTGCTGTAATCCATCTGCCTTCCCAGCATGCCAGCACCAGCTCATATAGCTGCCAAGCTTGGTGGGGGATATGGGCACATTCTGTTGTTTCTCCCATTTCCCCCGCCTCCCTAGGGGCACATCTCTGGAGACCAGGTCCAGGAGACCTGAAGAAGTTCGTATGCCCATTGCATACTGTGGGCAGGAAGCTAAGCTACATCTCAACTGGGCCGGTGTGTCCTAGCCATACTTGGCTGCTCAGTGCCTCTACTTCCCGCGTAGCCTTCTGCTCCCTAGCTCCCATTTCTAAAGACAGCCTGGGATTTCAGGGCCACATACCACTCCTCACTTACAAGGGCTGCAGCAGTCCAACCCAATTCTCTTAATGAAATATCTTGAGGACTCTGAAGGCCAACTTACCTCCACCTGCAAAGAAACGAATAGACTCTATGCCACCCCCTCCTCTCAGGTTCGTTAAGATGTCTGGATTCCCCGTTGCTCTATCCTTCTTGTCCCCATAGTGCTAAGCAATTGCAGAGGTCAGTGAGAAGAGCCACTCACCTCTGCACGGCCAGCCTCGAGCCCACAGCGGACTCGTTCACATTCCCGCTCCATCTGTGGGCTGGAGGGCTTTCGGGGAAGGCTCCTCCCACTCCTGACCACCCTGCACCACCTGGCTCTTACAGAACTTGTGATTCTGGGGTCAGGGTTCAGCCTGTAGCTAGGGGTTGAGGATTTGGGATGCAGCTGGGAGTTGCGAGCGGGGGTGTAGATAGGAATTGAAACTGAAGAAGTCACAGTGTCCCCGTGGTGCAAGCTTTAGGACCCAGGTTGGGAGCCGAAAACCAGAGATGGACTCGGACCCTTGAGGCAGAGGATGGAGCTGGAGGCTAGCTCAGGTGCTGGAAACAGCTGAGGAAGTAGCTAGAGGGAGGAGGTCCAGGCAGGCTAATGCTGGAGTGATAAAGAGCATTCTCTTCCCCAGTGGAGCCCAGGTCTAGTCCCTGCCTGGCTGCTGGGGGCCAGGATCCAGAGCAGTTGTTTTCCATATGCCATAGCCATGTCCTGCCCTGACAGGCACTGTGTGGGAACTGCCATGCCTGTGAGTCTCCGAGCAAACCAGGACCCAGGCAGATCTGCTGGGAATGCCTGAATATACGCAAGGCTCCCCCATCACCTCTCATTACCATGAGTGGAGGATGCCTCTGGCCCTGGGAAGGACATAGGACCATTCCCACCACCCCAGTCAACTCTAGTGGAAGGCTGATAGTCACCGTGCTGGGTCAGGACTGAATGGTCACTCAGATCTGGGTTACATATCAGACTGTGGGTGGATTACAGGACACTGGGCCCCACGGGTCATGTGGTGCTCTAGGACCGGCCCTCCTGCTTTCTTCTGTACCCCAAGCTGCCTCTGTACCCTCACTGTAAAGCTGTGTCTCTTCTCTCTGCCTGAAGCGGGGCTCCCGTCCACACCAAGGGAAAGCACAGTTACACAGGTTTGATGGGACAGAATTAGAGTTTCAGGCAAGAAGGGACTTAGAAGCCCTTGCTCTGCCCTTGCTGTCCAGCATGCTGGGACTAAGATTAGAGGCAAGCGTCACTGACCCACACAGCCTAGGAGAGGCCATCAGTCAGCTTGGGAGAGTGGGGTTGCCCCTTCCTCAGGGTTCAACGAGATGGGGAAGAAAAGCAGTCCTGTTTCTCAGCTCCTCATCACCAGTGTGAAGGCCACACTGGGAAGGCTCTGGTCCCCAGGGAGCACGGGACAACTGTGGGTCATGAATACTTTTAGGGGTCGCATATCAGATATCCTGTATATTATATATTTACATTATGATTCCTTAACAGTAGCAAAATTACAGTTGTGAATTAGCAATGAAATAATTTTCTTGTCGGGGTTCACCACAACATGTATTGAAGGGTTGCAGGATTAGGAAGGTTGAGAACCACGGTCTTGAGGATGCTACTTAGGGCTAAGGGCACTCACTTCAGTTAACACATCACACGTGAGACCTGACTCCACAGCGGGTGTGCAAGCCTTTTCCTTTTTGTTAATTAGGACAATTCATCCCATTGACAGCTATGGGAGACACTGTGTCAAGTTGAGCAGAGACCGCGGCAGGCTCCAGGGTGCTAGCTTTTCTCAGTCTGGACTACTGAGCTGATGAGACTGAAGCATTCCAGGATCTTCGAATCACCACACCTGATCACAGTAACCGTTAATCTCCACTGTCAGCTGGATTGGTTTTAGAATCACTCAGAAGACACACCTCTGGGTACATCTGTGGGGACATTGCCCCGGGGTTTTAACTGATATGGGAAAAGCTGCACTGAGCGTGGGTTGTACCATCCCATGGGCTGGGTCCTGGACTGAATAAAAAGGGGGGACGGGGAGGGATCACCAGCATTCGTCTCTCTGACTACAGACACAACGTGACCGGCTGCCTCCCTCCTGCCTCCATGCCTTCCCCACCACCGTGGACTGTTCCCTCAGACTGTAAGTCCAAATCGCCTGCTCCTTCCTCAAGTGGCTTTCATCAGGCATTTTTCATAGCTGTGAGAAAAGTGACCCCAAAGCCCCTCGCACACAGCCTGTCAGGGAGGACAGATGAGTAACCGACCGTCCTCCCCTCGATGATTCATCTCTCACCTTCACCTGTGTATCTGCTCATCTTTCCCCAGGCAAAGCCTCCGGCCTTTGTAACTGCGTCTAACGAGGGTCGTCAGTGGACTGTCAACACGGACACAGGAGGTCGGCAGCGGGACTAGCTCTAAGCATCAGTGTCCACCTTGGGACCGCCCTAAGCTTGCCGGTGTCACTGCCTACTGCCAGCACCCTGACATGTCAAGCCCACCTTTCTAGCCATCCCTTCCGCCGAGTAGAACTTCGAATTGGAACTCGGGGTCACCTACTGACTGCTCCCAGCCTGTGTGCAGTTTGCTGTCATTGCTCCCTGGGCCAGCCAGGGTTCCACTCAATGCCCACCAATGATGTGCCCACCTGCCCATTGCCTGCTGTCTTCTTTCTTCCTTCTTTATACCCGTCTTTTCTCATGCCACCTGTACCCATCTGTCAGACAGCTCGCTTGTTCCTGGTGTCTCCCCACCTTTGAGATGCCAGGTTCAGCTCTGCCTGCCTTATGGAGGTGAATCTCAAGGGCTCGTGTATGCTCGCACCAGGGAGAAGTCAGGGCCAGAGGCCGAGCCACTCAGGCCAGTGGGTTCATTTCTATCCTGTCTGACTAGGTGGTCCCTCACTTCATCATCTCAGATGACCCGAGAGAGGGGCACATTTCTGGTGACCAGGGTTGCCTATATTCCACCTTCTGATCCAGGCTGCCCATGGGAAGCTGTGGGGAAGGTGCAGCTGCCCCCAGTCCTTGAGATGTGGTCTCACTTGCCTTTGGACTTGCCTCGAGACTCTGGGACCCACAGCAGGTCCCAGCAGTCAGAATGGGATCCAAGGGTACTGTGCTGCCTGGCCTGGTTCTGATCAGGTGGGGACGTTTAGGGACTGTTGGAAGGGGGGTGTTTTGAACACTGTAGATCAGCGGTTCTCAACCTTCCTGATGCTACGACCCTTTAATACAGTTCCTCATGTCGTGGTGACCCCCCAATCATAGAATTATTTTCATTGCTACTTCATAACTGCAATTTTACTACTGTTATAAATCAAAATGTAAATATCAGTGGGTTTTTTTTTGATGGTTTTAGGTAGCCCCTGTGAAAGGGTCATTCAACCCCCAAAGGGGTCATGACTCACAGATTGAGAACCACCACTGTAGGCGTTTGGCTCTGTCCATTTCTCGGGACTATCGTTATTAGTTTCTTCTCCCTTTTATATAGGTTTGACCCTGGCAGGAAGTGAACGGCCAGTCCACCCTCTCAGAGTCTGGCTCACAGCTGAGGACTCTGTGAGAAAAGTCACACTGTTTGCAGTTTAGGGGTTTTCTTTTGAGACCCGAGTGGAGCCTTAGAGGTGTTTCTTATTGGTGGGTAAGCTCTTGCTAATAGAATCAGTTCATCATATTGCTCTTTTCTAGAGTGCCTTTATTGAGATATAACTCATCGCGGCTCACTTTCCCCATTTAAAGTGTATGATTTGCTACTTTAGTGGATTTGCAAAGTTGGTCAGCAGTTCCCAGGCCATTAGGTCTGAAATCCAACAGAAATTAGAAAACAGAAGTGGGTAAAAGGAAATGGGTTTATTTACAATTTGGACAAACCAGAGAAGAGTCCAGTTCTTTTTGTTCCATCTTGCCTGTGACAGTCTTTTTTTTTTCTTTTAAGATGTGTTACGATGACAGTCTTACAATATGTAGAAAACCACAAAAGGAAGATTTTTGAAGATGCAGATTTGACTGCAGGGGAGTTTAACAGGTCCCTCTTGGAGGGAGGCAGCTGGGTCTTGGTTTCAGTTGTCAGTACAGAGGGCAAAAGCCACTCTCCTCGTGTGTGTGTGTGTGTGTGTGTGCGTGTGTGTGTGTGCGCAAGAGAGAGCGAGCGAGAGCGTGCATGCGTGTGTGTGCAAGTGTGTGTATGTGCATGCCTGCATATGTGTCTGTCTCTCTCTGTCTCTATGCCTGTCTCTCTGTCTCTGTCTGTGTGTCTTTCTGTCTCTGTCTCTCTTTCTCTGTTTCTCTCGCTCTCTGATAGATTCACTTGTTTATTGAGTGTGGGGGGCAGCGCGTGGCATGGTGCACTCATGGAGGTCAGAGGACAACTTTTGGGAGTCACTTCTCTCCTTTCACCATGTGGGCCCCAGGAATTGGACCCAGGTTGCCAGACTTGGTGGCCTGTGCCTTCACTTAATGAGTCACATCACTGGCCCCCACTCTCCTTGGGATTCTCCTCTGCCCCATCTGACTCCAGCCTGTTCTCTCTCAGCATGGGATCTCAGCTGCACCATCACCGTAACCAACATTAGGGCGTTTTTGAACCCTGAAAAGAAGCTCTGTGTCCATGAGTAGTGACTCAAGTTTGCACTCACTTCCCTGACCCACTGTTGACAGCAGCAGTCCCTTGCTGTCTCCAAAGTACGTGGTCATCTGTGACAAGACCTGCCACATGGCAGGCTGTTGTTGTGGAATATTAGTTGAAGATGTGTTACACCCATTTATGCTGTGGAGCATTTGTTTAATGATGCAAAGATGTGTTGCATTCTTTCCTGTTGCATTTGTTTAACTCTAGGCTATGTTGCTTTGCCTATTTAATACATCCAATTGGTCTAAAAAAAGAGCTGAATGGCCAATAGCCAGGCAGGAGAAAGGAAGGATACGCAGGACTGGCAGGCAGAGAGAATAAATAGAAAGAGAAATCTTGGGAAAAAAGAGATTGAGGAGCAAGAGAAGGAGGAGGAGAGGAGGACTCACCCAGTCACACAGCCAGACATGGGATCAGAAGGAAAGAAAAGAAATAGAGAAAGGTAAGAGCCCAGAGGCAAAAGATAGACGAGGTAATTTAAGTTAAGGGAAGCTGGCTAGAAATAAGCCAGGCTAGTGCTGGGTATTCACAAGCAATAATGTCTCCATATGTATTTATTTGGGAGCTGGGTGGCAGGCCCCCCAAAGAGCCAAAAGTATAAAAGAGCAAAGAGGAAAACACTGTTTTCAAGGTTCACCCACCTTACAGCTTCTGTGTACTTGGGTAAGGGACTCACGAAGCACACGATGCTGAAGATTTACTCCCCAGGATACTGGCAGGTGTGGTGGAGCCTTTGGGGGCCATTGTCACAGTCCGTGGTCCTTTAAACAGACCGTATGAAGGGCTGTTGACCCCCCCCCCATTTGTGCCACTCTCGTCAGAGGCCTAAACAACAGGACCACTCAGCTCTGCACAGGAACCTCCAGAACCTTGGTCCAAGTGAAACCTTGTTTCTTTGCAGGTCAGCTGCCTCAAGTATCCCATCATAGTGATGGAAAGCTGACCATTGCAAGAACTCAATCATCCTTCCTTTCTTTTTCTACATACACGGCATTTTCTTTAACCATGCACGAGCTGGTGGGCATTTGGGTGGTTTTCTCATTTTTGCTGCTGTGAGTGGCATTGCTATGAACTTCTGTGTGCAGGTTCATGTTCGCATGTCCTCTTAAAAAGATTTATCTATTTATTATCTATTGTATGTTTTGTGTGCCTATGTGAATGCCTGCATGTATGTAAGTGCACAATGGGAATGCCTGGTGTCCACAGAGGCCAGAGCAGAACATCAGTCCCCTGCAATTTGAGTTACAGGCATCTGTGAACTATCACATGGGAACTTGGAGCCCAACCTATGCCCTTTGCAAGATCAACACAAGTGCTCCTAACCACTGAACCTTCTCTCCAGCAGGCATGTACTTACTTCTCCCTTGTGCATGTCACAGATTGTCTGAGAAGGTTGGGGCTGCTGGCCAGACATCCTGCACCGCTTTGCCAATCTAACAGGCATGTTCAGGGGTTTCAGCATCCCTACAGCCCTGCTGACACCCACTCTTTCATGTTCCTTAACGCTGTCCTTCTGGATAGGAATTTGACTTGAATTGCTTTGATGGCACTTTGCCGGCCACCATTTTGTCACCTGTATATTTATCTTCTGTGAAGAAACATATATTAGACCCCTTGCCCAGTTTCTGGTGGTTGTCTTTTTGTTACTAAGCAGTGCAGTCTAATTATATATTCAAATGCAAACCCTTTAGTGAGATGCGAGTTTTGAGTATTTTCTCCTATTCTGTGAGTTGCTTTTTATTTTCTGGATGACGTCCTTTGAAGAAAGCCGGACGTTTTCTAGACCAGATGACACTGCCCGGGAAGCTGAGGCAGGAGGAACTACAAGTTCAAGACCAGGTTGGACTACGGATGGAGGTCAAGACCAGTCTGAGCAGTTTCATGAGATCCTGTCTCAAAGTAAAAAGAAGGCTGGGGATGTGGCTCAGTGGTATAGCACTTACCCAGCTTGCACTGGGCCCTGCATTCAATCTTTATGTCTCAAAAAGGTTTTTAGTTTATGTCCACCTATCTTTATTATTTGTGATATAGGTGCGGGAGGAATCTATGGTCTAGTCCAGTCATGTAAATTTGTGTTTATTTTTATTTCTGGGAGTTTTAGTATTGACATGTCAAGATTTGGTTTATTTTAAGTTCAGTTTTTGTGTCTGATTAATCAGGGGTCCAATTCCTTTCTTTTGAATGTGACTGTCCAGGTGTCTCCACACATTGTTTAAAAACAGACTTGTTCTTTATTGAACCTACCACAGCATGCTTTGTGGGAGCCGGTCAACTTCTGAACTCTGAGCTTGATCCCACCCTAACCCAGAAAGCATGATTCCTGCAGAAGTGTCTGACTTTGTCAGAGAGCACGCCATCCATTGAGGCTGTTCTGCCTATGTTGTGCCCTTGAACCCCCACATATGGACTTTAGGGTCCAAGCATCATCTCTCAAAGAGCCAGCTGAGCTTATGATGAGGCCTTCCCTGGACCTGGGTCCCACACAGAGAGTGCTGCTGGTGTCCGATTTCCACCAGACCAACTAATCAGTCCCCTGCTTGTATTAGAGAGTTGCAGCCAGCTAGACTCAGCCGTCGTGGGGCTGACGAGGAGAGCACATAATCCACGGGGCAGGTGTCAGGGAAGAGGCGCGGGAGCATGGAGGTTGCAGTCCTTCTGAAGCAAAGCGCTTCAGAGTTGCTTTGCCTTCGTGCCTCTCCAGAACGACGCATGTTCATCTCCTAGCTCTAATCAACAAACTCTGAACCTTCGTCATAGCAGTCAACTGTCTCCCTGGAAATACCAGGGCCAGTGGAACTACCACTGGGGATCTCCATCGAGCCAAACAGCCACACTTCCATGGGTTTTCTGACCCATGACCTTGGGATGTCCTTCCATTCACGGAAGTCCTCTCGGGTTTCTTTCAACAGCGCTTTGCATTATTCTGAACATAAGTTTTATACTTAGTTAAATTCAAGTTTTGTGCTTTTTTGATGGAGTCCTAAGTGTGTATTCCTTTTGGTTGTATTGTAAATGGGGACGTTGGGGTAATTCATTTTTTTTCCAGATTGTTCTTCAGTCGTGTGTAGAAATGGAATTGGTTTTTCTGTGTTGAACCTTGTGCTCTGCAGCTTGCTCTGATAGTAATTCTGCTGGTTTCCTAGCCACTTCCGTGGGATTCACTAGATAGTGTGTTCCTCTTGAAATAGTGTTTTATCAGCGATCTTTGAAGAAAATGAAATATGACCCAAATTGTTGTGTTTTTCTCTTAAAAGTTGACAGCTTACTATTTTCACAAACTGAAATAAATCACACTTTTGCTGATAGTTTCATTACGTTTTCAAAGAAAGCCCCTGGTGTGGTAAAATTTAAGGAGCTCACATACCTGGGCTTAGAGTAAATACACTAATTAACTTAACCTCTGCTAATTACTGAACTCTTGTTCCCCCTTTTCCTTTTTGAGAAGTTGTACTTAGTTGAAAAGCTTTAGCCACAACCTCCAGCATATTACCCCCCCCCGAGGAAAATTATGGTACACATGACAGAAACTTCACAGAACGCTGGGTGCCAGGAATAACAGGTGACAGGAGTGTCAGAGACACATCCTGGGGTCATTGAGGTTAAGTGGTCAAGGTCACATTTCTGTCAGCCCAGAGGAATTGAAAAATATTCTGAGCAAACAAATGGCAAGCGTGATGGCTAGTTTGTCAATTTGGTATGATCTAGAATTGCCCAGTTAGAGAATCTCCCTGAGGGATTATCTAGATCAGGTTGACCTGTGGGTCTGTCTGTGGGGGATTGTCTTGACCTTAAATGATGTGGGAAAACTCAGTTCACTGTGGGTGGTGCCATTCCCTGGGTTTGGGTCCTGGATGGTCTAAAGGCAAGGGGCGTGAGCTAAGCATGCATTCATTCTTTTCTGATCCTGACTGTGGATGTGAGGTGGCCAGTTGTCTGACGTCCCTGCAGCTTTGACTCCCCTGCGACGATAGACTGTAACCTGGAATTAGACCACAAACAAACTGTTTATCCCCTAAGTGGTTTTCAGTCAGAGTATTCTTTACAGCAACGGAAATGAAACCAGGACACCAGCAAAGCGGTGATGTCCTCTGCACATGTTGGACCTGCATCACGTGCATGTGTCCATGGATGTATGTGTTCCAGATTGTACTACTGTGCTAGTTGCTACGTACTAGTAAGCCAAGAACATCCCCTCATAGTTTGAACGTTTAACACGAATATTAATACTATACATTGTGCAACCAAACTGTCTCATTGCTGTGGATGTCCATGCTCTTCCAACTGTTACTGTAGAGTTGGGGTTGCCATTCATCTGGCTGGGTTCTTTGGCTGGCACAAATCATGGTGGGTGCTGTTGGGCAACTGGTTGGCTTTGCTTGCATGTTGTCATTCATACCCAACTCTGATACTCACCAGAGGACGGCAAAGGTCCCTTGACAAGGGGACAGAGACTAGCCAGAGGGGACTACAGGCTGAGTCTGATCTCTCTGGGAGGCCTGCCTAGCACAGAGCTATTGGGATCATAATTACAAAATGACAGATGTGTTTATACTGCACAGGCAGAAAGAATCATGCATGCCACAGCACAATAAACAGGAAAAAGTTCAAATAAGCTATGAGCAAATGAGCTCCTTTGGCAAATGAGCCTTGCACCCTGAGAACTCTGGGAAGAGATGTCATACTTAAGCAGAGTGTCTGCCCTTGGGGTGGGGCTTCACACAGCTTAGCTACTCTAGGGTAGCCATTCTGAGAGCTTCACTGCAGGGTCTCCCCAGACCCCCATCTCACTCTTCCACCTTCCTCTGCCTTGTCCCTGAGGACTGGTCAAACACCTCAGCTCCTACCATAATTCCCAGCCTCCACTCCTCTCCTGAGAGTCTCTGTAACTCTCTTTATCATCCAACGTGACCGTTTTCCTCTTTTGCTGCTTTGCCATCTGCCTCTCTTCCTGGAAGCAAATCTACCCCGAGGCAGTGGCTTGGAATGCTTTGCTCACAGCTGTTTCTCTGAGTCTTGGGGGAGCCCGATACTAGAACTGTTTGTAAAAGGGATAGAGGACTCCTGTGCACAACCAGCCACAGCCAGAGGAGCAGGTGGCTCAGTCACACAAGGAATCCAGGGCCATTGTGGACTCAGTAGGTTGGGAGGTTCAGCCTGCCCTGTCTTCACCTGTTCCAGCCTTTGCGCTCCCTCCCCAAGTTCACTGGCTGTCAACCCAAGCAATCTGCCTGCTGAGTTGCCTCACCTGAGTTCTGTCTGTAGGGATGAGGGCCAGGAAGCTTATAGCAGACCAGTGCACTGGTCCAGGTTTGAGGGCCAAGCAAGGCCCAGCCATGCCAACTTTTCACAAATGTTCAGTGTCCAGAACCCTGGAAGTTCTGGAAGGCAGAGAAGCGTCTCTGAATCTATGTCTAACTCTCACTGCATTGTTGGGCAAGGTGCCTGCAGAGCAAACCATCTTCTCATAAGGGACTGTATCACCAAGCTGGCTCTGGAACTGGTGGCTGAGTCTGGATGATGCTCTGTGATGATGGTGTGTGTGTGTGTGTGTACATACAGGCATATATGTGTGGCCATGGAAAGTGGAGAAAGTCTTACAGAATGGAAACATTTATCTTGGAAGTAAGATGAACATAAAACCATAGCCAAGAGGGACTGGGTGTCATTCAAGAGCTCATGAATCTGCCTCAAATTATTCCCCCCATGAAATGGAGATCTGCACTGGGGAGGCCTGGGACACTCTGGTGCTCCGGTCCCTTACTCTCACGTGATCCTACAGCACTGGAATTTTTTTAATAGGGACCCAGTGAGGAGCGATCCCATTGGTCATCTGCTCACCAAAACAGAAGGTACCCTGCTTGTGAAGGGCCGTAAAACATGGCTTCAGGGAATTCTGGCAAACCTCGTACTTGCTGGTTTTCTTTGAAGCCTCAGAGACATAAGGAAGAAGCTGACCCTTGCCACTGTTGCTGCTCCTGTTGCAAATTCATCGGTCCCCTTTACCAGTTTTCAAGCTGGGCCAGCAGCTCCTCCCTCAGTCAGGTAAGGCCCAGCGGATGCCTATTCCCAGACAAACATGTCCTGATTGAATCTCACACAGCCCTGTTTTTACTTGCTAATGCTGTTTTTGATTTGTGGATCTTATTTGACCTTCAGATGAATTTAATAATGGCCTTAACAGGAGAATTTGGGAATGCAGCAGGGAGCTGCTCTGTCTTGCCCTGGGGCCATCCCAGGCTTCATCAGTGGTATTCTCTGTGAATCCGAGGATGTGTTTTCAATCAAAGCTGGCGGCCTGGACTGCCAAGAGGTAGATTCCAAGCTGATTTTCTCTTATTTTTCTAGATGCTACAGAAACAGGCTGCCCTGCTGCTGGAAAGGCAACCCAGCTACTCAAGAGTACCCTAGCATCCGTGGTCACTTTCAGGGCCCAGAGTCCTATTTTCAGCACTGTGCTCTTCCACGGGAAGGACACACACAAACACAGCCATGTTTTCGTGCCCAAGTCCCAAGTCCTCACAGCAGGGGCTGGTCTTGTCTGTAGAGTGTCCTGGGCACACACAAGTTCTGATGGGCTCCTCTTGTTGGCTCCATGAAACTGTTGGACCCCCACATGGTCCAGGTCTCAGGTGAATATGCAGCTGAGCTCCTAGGGTGTGTGACCCTTTGGGTTGGGACCTGAGAGGTCATGACCCAAGGTACCCCTGGGGTTTCTGTGTGACGTATGCTGTTTTCCACATGCATTAACAATGAGTTGGGGAAGGCTCAGCCAGGTGAATCACAGTCATAAACAGCCGAGCCAGGTCCAAGCAGGGTTCTTTCCAACTCCGAAGTGCATTCCCAAGATGCTAAGATACTCATAGTTACAGACATACTCCCAAGGAATGTTTAGGGGAAAAAAATCCCATCGTTACATGAACTCTCCACACAAGTTTAGGAACCAGAGATTGGAAAACAGGAGGAAATGAATGTGTGCCAGAACCTAGGAAGTAGAGCCCATGAATGGCCCAGAGGGGTCCATCTGGATCAGCGCGTCTCAACCTTCCTAGTGCTGTGACCCTTTAATACAGTTTCTCCTGGTGACCCCAACCATAAATTTATTTTCATCTCTACATCATAACTGTAATTTTGCTGCTATTGCAGATCATAATGTAAATATCTGTGCTTTCTAATGGTCTTAGCAACCCCTGTGAAAATGTCGTTTGGCCCCCAAAGGGGTCGCGACCCACAGGTTGAGAACTGTTGATCTAGACCAATATGCCCCTGGATCTGTCCTGCCTGTGTCAGGCACATGGACCAACCCAGGCAAAGTTCTGCAGACTGGAGGAAAGCAGGAAGGCTGAATGTGGACCCCCAAAAGACAGTCCTCTCCATGCAAGATAAAACAGAGTGACTACATCACAGGTGTTCTGAGGCCAAAGTGAGCGTGGGCTGGGAAAATCAAGCCTGCCACAGGGTAGCTGTGGTGTATGCTCCCTGCACGTAACTTAGGAGGAATGAGCAGAAGCATGCCCACCAACCACACCTGCGGGGGCACCCTTGCTGGAGGGATGGGCCAGCAGGTCTGCGGAGCCAGATGCTTACTGAGGAGGAAACACCACTCTTCTTGTCTTTAAAGCTGGAGTCCAGCTGAGAACCTAAGAGAACCCAGCTCCACTGTGGGGACATACCAGCCAGCCAGGTCTTTTTAAAGTCGGCTGAAAACCTCCCCAGCCGAGGGCTCAGAGAGAGTCACCTGACTCTTACGGAGCTGCAAGCAGACCCAGGGCCCAGGAAGCCATCCATAGTACCTGTTCACAGCTGAGTCTCCATGCACTTCCATGGGGTCAGGGAGTAACGCAGGCTCAGTAGCGGGACCTGCAGTGATGCACAGGCCTCTGGGCTCTCATGAAGAAGGGAGCGGAGATATGTGGAGGCAGACCGTCTCCTTCATGGTAACAACAGACAGCTCTCTGAGGACAGTCCCACCACAGCCCAGTTTCCCAGTGTGCAGCTGGTGGCTCCGCAGCTCAGCGTCCTGTGTCCCTCCAGGACTCCCCACCCTTGTCATCAGTATCTTCTAGGCTGTTTTCTGTTCTTTCCTTTAACTATAGAAATGACTCTTGAGGCATGTAGAGACATCAGAGACCTGAAAGGGGGCAAGAACTCAGTACGACTCCTGACTATACTCTTAGCACCCTGGAAGAGGGGGGGCCCTTAGCTGCCCCTTATTTTCTGTTGCCAGATGGAACCATGGCTACTCCAGGTCTCTGACCCCATGTCTCTGGTGCAAGGCCTCCAACATCTTCCAGTATCTCCTGACTAGAGCTGTTGTTCAACCTTGCTGGCTGTCAACCCAACCCCCCTCTGTGTGTGTGTGTGTATGTTTGTGTGTGTGTGTGTGTGTGTGTGTGTGTGTGTGTGTACTCCTTTAGGAACCCTTGATGGGGTACCATCTACAGTCATACAAGTGACCCACAGCTCATCTAACTCACCCATGGCTGCTGAACCTCATTCTGGATAGTGCTTGGCTACTAATTTTAGCTCTCTCCACTCTTAGGGTTTTTTGGGGGGCGCACAGCAGGTCTGGGTCTTGCATGAACCCCTCTGCTCACCACTTGCTCCTAATAGGGTCTGGAAAGGCTGCAGTGGTATGGGGAGGAGTGGAATTACACTCCAGCACGTGGCCTGGTTCCTTTTGCATCACCCCAGTGATTCCTCCGAGCCTGGTGTAAGCCTGAGGCAGCTGAACCTACAGCCCCAAAGATCCAAGAACTGGGTGCAGACAGAGTGGCCTCCAAGGATCCAGGTGGGCACCTACAGGTGTTTGCCTGTAGGGACTGGGCCTCCAAGGAACCCTTGAGAGGTTCATCTAATTGGTGACTTCCCACTCACCTGGAGGGTATTCTGGAGTTGGTGTCTTGTCAGAGGTCCTGACTCTTTCCCGTGTCAGTGTGCTGTGGGCAGAGGCAGCTGTGGAATGTTGGAGGAGCCTCTGTGAGGTTAGGGATCTTTCCTAAGCATCCAGGGAACCTCTCCAGGTACATCATTATGTTTTCTGGATCCTGGCACTTCTTTCGGCGCCCCTCAGGCCAAGTGCGTGGGTACCTGGGCCTGTCTCCTACTGCCAAGAGAGGCTAAGACAGGTGGGGACAAGAGAAGCGATGTCAGGAGGTCCGTGAACTGACATGCCGTGAACTCTGGGGCCTCCTGACATCTCTCCCCTTGTCCCCACCTGTTTTACCATGTGTGCAAAGAAAAAAAGCAGGATACCCCCAAAGGAGTGGCCATTTGTCCAAAGCTCCTGAAGTCTAAAACTAGGTAGGGGATCCTGAGAGGATAGGCAGTCTTTTTGCAGAGGTGGGGCCATCATGTGACCATGATGTGATTATGACCAGATGGATTGAAGCCGCATAGGGAGGCAACCAGAGGTGGGAGTTGGACGGTGGGAGCTGGACGGCGGGAGCTGGACGGCGGGAGCTGGACGGCGGGAGCTGGACATTGTGATGCTGAGTGGTGGGCAATGGTCCACCTTGCAGCTTCTGGTCATATGAGCATTTCCTGGCTTCGGTCCTCTTGATGGGGACTTCTGCATGTCCCCAGGTGAGAACCGGATTGAGTCATTTGTGGACCTCTGCCTGGGTCCTGGATGAGGTCATTTGCCTACATCTGGGTGGGCTCTCCTTCCTGTATCTAGATAGGGTCACTTGCTAATGTTAGGATAGGGTTGTCTGCCTGGGTCCTGACTGGAGTCACCTACCGAGGTCCTAGATATATTTACCTGTGTGCGCCTGGGTGAGGTTATCTGCCAGGGACCTGGTGGGGTCATCTGCCTTCAACTGGGTTGGGCCACTCCCTGTCCTTGAGTAGTGTGCTTCTGTTATCTGCTCATGCCAGGTGTCCCCCACTAGCTTTGAGGTACGGCAGACATGCAGGGAGTGGTTGTCACATGCCACGGGTTTGAAGTCCTAGGAGACCCTGAGCGAGCCAAGCCTGCAGCTGGCAAATCTACCCTTTCTGCCAAATTGTCACCATTACTCCCGAGGCGGCTACCTCTTCCAATAAATAAAACATGCCCTTAAGGACACTGCAGAGAATGTGGAGTCACAAGGGGACAGAGGGAGGCTCCGTTTCTCAGCTCAGGGCAGCAGCTGAAACAGGAGTCATCAAGGTCCTGCAAGTCTCCCACACACACACACAATGCCCAAAAGGACCCTGTGGGAAGACACAGCCATGACCGTGAGCACACTGCCTGCTGAGAGGCTCCTGAGGCCTGCTCTGTCTCACAGAGATGAGACGGTTCTCTCACGATTGTGGCAGCAGGTGACCCCATCTGGACCTGCGTTCCGCAAGGCTAGAGCCTCTAGAGTGACACCATACTTGACCAGGATAGCTCAGGACTTCTGCCCTCTGCCCTTGGGGACAGGTTATCAGGGACAGGCTGGAAGAAGAGCAGGGAGCCTCTGGGCTGGCCGTAGAACATGGTTGACAGGGAAACCTGAGGCAAGATACCCAACCCAGAACAGGTGGGCTGCTCCATGGGGTCTGTGCAAACAAAGGCTTTATCAGAGAGTGAGGGCTTCCCTGAGGGGAAGCCCTAGGGTGCCTGGACCCTCCCACACTGTGGCCCCAAGACCCTCTGCTCCTAGTCCCTTCTAGAGTTTTATTAGTTATATAGGCAGGCAGAGTCCTATAGGAGGGGTACTACCCCCTTCTATTTTAGGCTTGATGCTGCATGGGTTCCCACAGGGTGGTGACAGTGAGGTAAGTCTCACCGGGAGTCTTGGGTCCTGGCTGTGCCCTCTGTGGCAATCCTTAGTAGTTTCTTTGATGAGGCACATCCAAACAATACAATTGCTGGGCTCCATGAGTACCATGGGGACCACTGAAGTCCTGAGGCCGCCACCCCTGCTGCCCTCCGATGCCCATAGTAGAAATGGCGTGGGTGTGGAAGTTCCCACGGAACTCCTGGAATTCATGGCGCGCGCTCTTCAGCCACGTTGGATTTGGTGTGCCGCCTTGTGGTCCTATCTGGGAACTGCATCCGCCCACCAGGTGGTTCCTAACCCAGCCCCACTGGTTGCCTCCCTCATTCCCGGGGCGGCTCTGTTCAACGTGTACATTCAAGAGAATGACCCATCTGCTTGTTCCAAAAACTAGATGTGAACCCATGCAAGCACCTCAACTCCAATCCAGCTACTTCTGGCGAAATGGTGGGAAATGGAGACCTGGCTTTCCAGGTAAGGGTTTCCCAGCAACCCTCTCTCCAGGTCAATGCTTGCACCCCTCTCCCAGTCTGGCAGGACTTGGGAAAAGCTCACTACCAACTCTGTTGCATGGAGGTGGAGGCCCTTTCCATACCCCCTCATGGGCCACACTTGCACTTTACCGTCTGCACTAGGATGAGGAGTGTGCCCAACCCTGGACCCCCTTTCCCAGACCTCGGGAGCATTCAGGAATGGGCAGCAAGTGTGAGCTGGGTGATGCCGGGGGGAGCTTTTCTGCAGGGGAAATCGCCTCCGCTTCCTTGTGCTCAGGGATCCGTCTTCAGCCCCGCCAGACCCACCCATGTCCACTCAGGTTCTGTATATTCACAGGCGTGGCCAGGGTCACATCACCCCACGCCACAGACAAGGCTCTGCCTGCAGCTGGAAGAGCTGAAAGGACCCTCTGCTGCACCAGCAACTGCCAAATGTACTATGAATCCTGGGGTGCTCCCCCGCCCATGCCATTGCCCTGTGGCCATACGCTCAGTCATCTTGAGGCTCACCTGAGTCATGTTTGGGGTTCTGGGAACCAGCTCTGTGCATTCTGCTCTGTTCCCTCCAGAGGGCAAGCTCAGTCCCACTCCTTAGGCTACCCCAGAGCCCTGCCAAGCCCAGCAAAGATGCACATGCACACTCACACAGCCATGTGTGCACATCCCCATTCCCTCCCACATACACCACCACACTCGCCGCACGCTCACTTCACTACTGCATATTCACACACGTAGCTTTGCACACCATCCGCTCACATACTCAAGTGTATTCAGCCCACATCTTCTGCGAACAAACAGCCATCTCCAGGAACAGCTCAGATTAAATCCATATTTAGGAGAATTTCCTGAAGAAAACATAATCAACAAAGATGCAGTTCCACCCCAGGGAGACAGCGCTTACCTCGTTATGCGGAGCAATTTAGTGCCTCGCTGACTAGAACTTTCTGTTGCAGAATATAATATTTGCTTTCCCTTCACATCAGCAAAAGGCCCATTAAAGTTATTTCCTAAAACAAAGAACCATCTGTCCCCTAAAGGTGGATTTAAGACGCTGCCTGAGGCACAGAGCTCCAGCACCCAGTCGGGCAGAGTGTGGGGCCTGAATAAGTAGGTGTTCATCCTGGGGGTGTTCCTACCCACCAGGGGCCCCAAAGCAGGACAGCACCTTTCCCATCTTGTTCACTGCCCAAGTGCTGGGTCTCCTAAAGAGAAAGGGGTAAAAATACTCATAGACTTCCGGTAATCGCCACAGCCACATCTATCTAAAACCCAGGAGTAGGCAAGAAACCAACAGAGAGCTGGGCGGTGGGGTGTACGCCTTTAATTCCAGCACTCGGGAGGCAGAAACAGGGGGATCTCTGTGAGTCTGAGACCAGCCTGGTCTACAGAGTGAGTGCCAGGACAGGCTCCAAAGCTACACAGAGAAAGCCTGTCCCAAAAAACAAACAAACAACAATTTAAAAAAAAACACAAAAAACAGAGAGATGAAATGATTTTCAATTAGCAGTCTTAGAAGAGATTATCAATGTAGCAGCTATTATGAAAAATTACTATCCTGGGATGGGAGGTAACTCATGTCACATAAACATGAGGACCTGTGTTCAATCCTTAAAATCCATGTACAAAGCTGGGCGTGATGGTTCATGTTTGCAGTCCCAGCCCTGGGGAGGTGGAAACAGCATCCTCTGAACTCACTGGCCAGCCAGCTTATCCTGGTTCCCATCCTTCAAAATAAGTTGCATGGTTCCTGAGAAGCAACGTTCAAAGTTGACCTATGACCACACACTCACCTGTATGCGCATCTGCACACACGCAATGCACTCATGCTTGTGCGATGCCTCCCACAAACAAATGAGCCCATTTTCTTAAAGAATGTTGTTGGAGGGTGGCAGTGCACGCCTTTAACCCAGCACTTGGGAGGCAAAGGCTGGTGGATCTCTGAGTTCAAGGCCAGCCTTGTCTACAAAGTGAGTTCCAGGACAGCCAGGGCTGGACCAAGAAACCTTGTCTTGAAAAACAAAACAAACAACAGCAAAAATTCCATGTTCACTTACCTGTACTACAGGATTCCACCAAGAAAATTGGGAAGAAAGTTCTAGAAGTCATATCTACCAGAGCCAAATACTGTACAAGTCCATTTATTGGTCAATGGAGGACATACACTCTGTGGTGTATTGATACACTGTTAAGGGAGGACAAAGGAACTCCCTGTGGTATGGCCATATACCATCATCTGAGGCCAGACAAATATCTGTATGGCTCACTCCACCTAAAAACTTTGGACTGTCACATGTTAACAGGAAGCCTGGAAACAAGAGACAGACTATGAGGGAAAATTCAGAGGAGTGTCTGCGGCAAGGCTTGACGGGGATGGGGCCTGAGAGAAGTTCTGGGATTAGGGACGTGACCTGAATTTCTACAGGATTTGAGTTAAAGAGTAAATGGGTCTACCCTGCAATGCAGCAAATGCTGTATGCTGAGGAAGAGCGTTAGCCGCGAGCCATGGGTTGACGAAGGATGAGTTCAGTTCCGTAATCTGCCTTTACATCTCAAAGACTAGCAAGGCAGAAGAGGAACTCGGCCCAAAGCACGCAAAGAAGGGAAGATGACACAGAGCGACAGGCAGTGGCAGGTGACAGGGAAGCAGGCTGAAGCCTGGCTCCCAAGGACCCCAGCAGGCTTCTGGTTACACTGCTTTAGGGGGAAGGAAACTTAGCCACCCCACTGAATGTCGAGCACGCAGAAAACCGGACTGTTCCAATAACTGTGATTGAACTCCGGTTGGTGAGACTCTCTGAAGGCATTTGGGAAGGAACGTATCAGTCATATTACATATCTGCTCATGGGCTGATGGGCAATGCAACTAGTGAGCAAAATACAAAGAATCTGGGTGCTGGGTTACAGGTTGGGCATTGTAAGATGTGTCCAGGGTTTCTGAATGTTTGAAAATTTGCATCATAAAATACTTGAAGAAAGGACTGTCCATAGCTCAAGGCCATTCCTGGCAGCCTACAGTACCTAAAGAGCACGCTCTCTGCAAGGGTGGAGTCCCTTGCGCTTGTTCATGTGATGCCCACATTTGTACATCCTCTTTAAGCTTGTGCAGCAAGCCCTTTACCGATGGAGTCGTCTCCCCAGCTCTTAAAGGGGCGCTGTGTGTGGAAGGGGTAGTGGTGACAATACATGTATATGTGGGTGCAATTGCATGAGGCAGGGCATGCCAGTGCAGGGTGGGGCTGGGGGCAGAGGTCCATGCCAGGTGTCTTCCTCAATCACTGCCCACCTTGTTTTCTGAGACGGTCTCCAAGTGAGATAGGAGCTGGCATATTCAATCAGACAGACTGGGCAGCGAGCCCCTGGGACTGCCCTGTCTCCCCCTCCCTTCCCCCAATGCTGGGATTATGGTTCTACACCACAGTGTCCGGCTTTTCCATGGGTGCTGGAGACTCAAGTGAGGTCTTCATGCTTATGACGTCAGAACTTTGCTAACTCAGCCTTCTCCCCATCCTCTAAAAGGAGTGATTTTTAATGTCAACTATGGCAAGAGCTAAAAGTAAATAAAGCCGGCTAGGTCTAGACAGATAACTGGTTTTCCCTTGCTTTCAAACATGCCACAGTCTGCCTCCCTGTCCACTGGGAAAGGAGGCTTTGTATTATATCTAGGAGGCCGTGATGTGGATTTTTGGGGAGAGACTTGCTGCCATACTCTCAAGTGGAGTCTCTCCATGTCTATACTTCAGGGCTTGGTAACATGAGGGCTAAGCCATGCACAGAGAAGAGAGTGGGCTGGGGAAGCAAGAAGGAGGAATAAATGCTCCTAAGCCAGTCAGACACCCCACAGGGAAGGTAAGAAGAACTGGGGAACCAGGCCTCTGGAATGGAATCTCAGTCACATTCAAATTACTAGCAAAATAAGTGGCAAATCCAACCATGATCTCTGATGTTGGGGACGGCATCACCTCCACATGTGCATCCAGATCCTCTCTCAGCATGATGCCGATGGGCTCAAGGAGATGGAGGCCCAGAGTGGGATGCAATCTCCAGAACAGGAAGAGATACGGATGGGCGACCACACAGAGCCCAACCAAGCTCCACTTACCACCTCTCTTGCCTGCTGCTGATTTTGCTTTGCTGCACTTGTGCTGTTTCAGAGTGGATGGTGGACTTGATCTACCGACAAATTAGTTTGTTGTTGAGCCTATCACAGATGTCTTCTATAACCCGGTAATGAGCACATATACAAAGTATAAACTCTATTCAGTAAAGAGGCCATTACCAACTGGGGAATCTCTGCATTGCAAGAGCTGTAAACAGAAACTGCTCATTCATTCCCAGCCACCCAGGCCCGAATAATCACACAGAAACTATATATTACAAGCTTGGCCCATTAGCTCAGGCTTCTTATTAACTAACTCTTACATCTTAAATTAACCCATTTCTATTCATCTGTGTATCACCACGAGGCTGTGGCCGACCAGTAAGGTTCCGGTGTGTCATTCCCTTCATCAGCTACATGGTGTCTCTTTGATTCCGCCTACTCTCTCTACATATCACGTCCAGCCGATATATTCTGCCCTGCCATAGGCCAAAGCAGCTTTATTTATTAACCAATAAGAGCGACACATATACAGGAGGACATTACATATCATGTGGCACTAGGAGCAGATCTTGGGTGAGTAGGGACAATCTGTTCTGGTAAAGGCTGATTCTGTCTTCAGCTTGAAGGGGTCTGTGTGGCTATAAGAAGAGCCCCCACCCACAGGCCTGAGTAGGATCCACCATACTAGACCTTCAACCTCCAACTTCCTGGATTAATGCTGGCAGAAGACCCCTTATTCTGAGCAGCTCAGGTATGGGGTGTTTCTAAGAGGAGGAAAATTTCCCTGGGACAAACAAAAGCAACAAAGATCAATTCCAGCTGGGCTACTGAGGGCAGAGTAGCGAAAGTCATCTAGCTAATGATCTCTGCATTCTGACCACAGAGCAGAAGATGGGGACACTGGCTGTCCTGGGTCCATTTCCACGCCTTCTTATTCAGAACCAGGTCAAAGCAGTGGGGGCCAGGCTTAGGAGCAGCAGGCTGGCCAGCGGTTTGGCTAGAACCCTGCGCAGCACAGTGTCTCTTTGCCAGGACACTCAGTGTGTCCCCAGTGCCTGCACATCCCTAAGCTGGCCTGGGTGGGGTACAGTACCTGTCCAATTTGCTGAGAGGTTCAGGGGGGTGATGGATTGTACTTTATAGAGAAGATTATAGAGAAGAGCAGGTGTCTTCCAGATTTCCTGACACAGTGCAGCCAGTTGAATCTGGAGGCCACGTTAGGGCCAGCTGCCTACTGATTCCACCCAGAGTAGGGAGAAACCCATGGAGTTTGCTCCCCCTATACAGCAGGTACCCAGTAGCTCAGGCAAGGACCTAGAATTATTCTTCTGAAAGTTTTAATTTGGTAGCTCACAGTCCTGACAATGACACCCATGAAGGGGACGGCGACTATTTTGTTCCCCCGTCTCTGGACGTTTCCAATGCCTCTTCCCATAGTGCTCTGTTCTTGGGGATATTTCTTGGATGTGTATCATCTGATGGTGGCACACCACAGTCTGACAAAAGCAGGAAGCAAATGTGCCAGCCAAGTACTTTTTGAGAGTTACTGCGTCTTTTTCCTCTGGGCCACTGTCCCAGGTCCTCACTCCCAGAGAGAATGCCATCACCTGGGTTCCTCGGCCAGCTTTGTGGAAACAACCAAAGGTGGCATAAAAGCTTCTGGATGCCAGTGAATGCATTGGGTCAATCCCGGCATATTTTGTGTGCTCCATGTTCCAGCTGGGAGGGATACAAGTTCCCCATGTCATCCCAACTCTTTCTTCACCTTGCCATCTGCCCCACATCTGCAGCATCGATATGGGCTGTGTTTTGCAGACCTAACCTAATGGACCTACTCCAGGGGTCCACAACCTTGCCCTTACGACGGCTGATGTAGAACTTGGTGGGAAGGGCCCAGGGGGGCCTTCTGCCCTGTCCTCCAGCTCACAGAGCCCGCTGAGTCTGTGTCTGGGTAGCCATCCATCATGGTGACCTCATCCTCTTTCAATACAGCATGCATTATTCTTTTTCCTCTTAAGATGCCTCATGGGATGTGTGGTTGATCGCAGAGGTTTGTCCCAGGCCAAGTAGGCAGTGGGCGTAGACAAGAGAGCCAATGCTTGTCAGGGACCACCACAGTGCTGTCCTGTGTTCTGCAGAGCAGGTCCTCACTAGACCGTCAGCCTACCAGTTCTTTCTCGGCCGCTGGGTACCTTCCCCAGATGCCCAGTCTAACCAGACATGACTCACTGCTGCCCATGGCTTCCTCTGTCTGTCCCTGATCAGTCTTCTACCACTATGCTTCTAAATGCATAACTCACTGTAGCCACACACATGAGTGTTCAGTCCTTGCTAAAAGTGAGTCAAGCGATTCTGTGACTGAGCAGTGGTCCCATCATTTGACACAGGGCATCTTATAGGCCCCTGCCAACTTCCCTTGAATAAGAGTGGCTAACTTAGCTCCATTTCATAGACAAGAAACGTTAGATTCAGTGAAAGCGTGAGCTTGGATTCCAAGTCTAAATATTTTATTTGGGTCCTTTGATCATCAGTTATAGTATGAGAAGAGGCTGTACCTCTGGAAGTCAGCCCAGGCCAGCCAAAAGAGTACTGGCCTTATGGGGGATTGGGTATGCTCCTTGGGTCAGAAGCAATTAATTTTCTACATTCCAACCCTGGTCCATGCATCCCTTTGGTTTTTCCTAGCTCAGCTTTTTATTGGTGTGTGCCCTTGTGATCCATGAACGTCCTTGGGTCTCCTGCTAGGTTTCAGTTCCTCAAGGGAAGCAGCCTCTGATTGCGACTACGATTCCTCAGACAAAAGGACTTTTGTCATCCTATAGAATTTCGCAAATTGATTAGTGCACGTGTCACACTCCATAGATGCGTCTGTCTCCACGGGTGAATGGGAGCTCCTGGGAGTCAAAGTCATTCCATTCAACTCTGTTTCTTTCGGATTCAGACAATAGTAAGGGCTTTGTAAGTGACTGGTGGATGGATAGGTGGGTGGATGAGTGGATGGCTGGACGGAGAGGTGAGCTCTTGGATGAGTAGGTGTACAGAAGCATGCATAGATAGGTGACGATGTGGGTCGATGTGCGGATGGCTGGATGGGCGATGAGTGCTTTGATGGGTGGACCGTAGATAAGGAAGTGCGTGGGTAGATGGTAAGGGGATAAATGGGTGCTTAGATGAGCGGATGCATAGAAGCATGCATGGGGGTAGATGGATGGGTCTGTGGATAGCTGTATGGGTGGTACTTAGATGAGTAAAGGCCAGAAGAATGGATGGAGGGTTGGACAAGTAGATGAGTTGATAGATGTTGAGTGACATAGCCAATGGGTAGATATATGGGTAGGTTAGTGGGTGGATGGATGGATGGATGGATGATTGATAGGTGTATGAATGGATGGGTGAGAAGTGGGTAGCTGGATAGATGGATGATTAATACTTAGATGAGTATATGACAGAGGGATAGATGAATGGAGGGCTGAGTAAGTGAATGTATGGATGAGGGAATGAATGGAGAAGTAGATGGGGTGGATGGCTGGCTGGCAGGGTGAATGGCTGGATAGTGCCTGGGTGGGTAGATGGATGGGTGGGTAGTTGGATGACAAGTTCTTAGATGAGTGAATGACAGATGGGTGGAGGAATGGGTGGGTGGAAATATGAATGAGTGGATGCATGAGTTTGTAAATGAATGGACAAGTGAAATCGTGCATGAAGAGGAGATGGGAAGAAAGACGGCTTGATGGATGGGCAGATGAGCAGGTTCTAGTGGATGGAAGGATGTGAGCTGGGCATGCGCAAGTCCTTATTATTTGCCCTCTTCTGAAAGATGTGATATTGGTGGCTTTGGAAATAAGAAAAAGACACAAGAAAAGGAGTGTGGGTGGTACCTAGAAGCTAGAGAAGGAATAAAGAGAGTTGTCCCTTAGCACTTGTTGAAGGAAAACAGCTCTGTCAACACCTTAATTGTAGCTCATTGAGTCCTCTATTGGGTTTCTGACCAGAAGTTATGAATAGATAAATGTTTTTAAGCTGTTAAATGCATAATAATTATTCCTGGGGCTTTAATATTCAACAAAGAAGAGCAAAGGGCTTGAGGATTTTCTCTGTTACAGTCAGGGAGATCAGGCCTATTCTCCCAAATAGAGTTAAGAGTGGTAACTACTGTCCTCAAACTGGGGCTTCAAATTAGACCCATGTCCTTGTATGGAAGCCTTGCCCTTGGGCCCTTACACTTGCCAAAGCATCTCCAAATTGCCATGGCCCACAGAGCTACATCACCTTTCTGTGAGGTGTAGCTATGTTCCTGCCAGCAGGGTGTGTTGCCCTTCTTCACTTCCCAGGCATAGGCGATGTGTGTCTGTGCCTCACTCAGGACCACCCCACCACCCAAGATCCAGATGCCATCGGGGCCACACTACCTTCAAGGCTTCAAGAGATGATATGCTCTTTCCTCTCTCTCTGTCTCTGGTGGCTCTAGACTTCCTTAATTTGCAGCTGTATCATTTCTATCTCTGTCTCCATGGTCACGTGACATTCACGTACACCTCTGTCATCCCCTCCTCTCCTCTTAGTCTCTTTTGCAAGTTTCTATGTTAGTTTTCTGTGGCCATCATAACGGCACCAATATAAATGTTCCATTTGCTTCAGAGACTGAATTAAGGTCCCTGATTAAGGTGTGGTCAGACCTGGATCCATTTGATGCCCAGTCTCCCTCAGATGTTGTGTCACTGCCTTGGAGTCCCTCCACTGGGGCTCCCCACAGCCTCTGCCTTCATTTTCACATGGCGTCACATGGCTGGCTCTGTACTGAACTTCCCTATTTTGAAAGTCTGTCCTACTGGATCAGGGCCCATCCTGATGAACTCATTCTCACTTCATTTCTGACAACCACCCTGTTCCCAAAGAAGGGATTTCAGTGTGTTTTAGGGGGCAAGATTCAACCTAGACAATCTCAACTCTTCCTCTTCCCTTTCTTAAATGTCATCATTTACTGAATATTGGGCCCCTGAGGAATCCTAGGGGACCCTTTCGTCTTAACTCCAGCATATCTTTATAGAGATCGAGGGGTGGACAGATCTTTCTTGAGCCACAGTTCAATCCATGCATGCTGGGTCAGAGGGATGCACACTTACTAGGTCCAGCCACAGCTCTGTCATAGCTCGGTGGGCCTCTACTTTTTCATGTAGGTAAAATGCTTGGCATTTCTCAGTGTTTTCTTCTCTGTAATTTCCAATAACTGCTTTGTCCAATGTTTACTGGATTTTCCCCTCTGAAAGCTGATTCGTGGCTGCCTCTTGAAAAGAAGCAAAACACAATGGATAAAGAGACAGAGATTTGTAAAGGGCCCCCATAGGGACCTGGTGCTCCTCATAGAGATCTGGCTCCCCCACATGGAACAGCAGGCCCCCCCACAAGCTTCTGCAATGACAGAAGGGCCGAAGAGCCTCAGACACATGCTTTTAGGAACAGAAAACCATTGTGTGTATCCCTGGTAGGGGGCCGGTGCTGCTGAGGAAACTCGGGCCCTTTGGGGTCACTCACACCGAGTAAGCAGCAAGGATGTGGTAAGCATTCACATGTCAGCTCACTTGATACCACAGTGCCAAACAAGTTTGGCCTGAGTGAACTGAACACACAGTATGACTCTGTGTCATCCCTGGGACCTGCTGTGTGTGCTTAGTTACCACAAGCCAAAGGAAAGAACCTGGTACTATAACCTCATCACTGTTAGGCCAGAGACACCTGCTTCCTGAAGATTCCACGGGGACCTCCCACTGAGCCAGGCCAGGCCCACCCTGTTGTTAGGCCAATGGCTTTTACCAGGGAGACCTGCACGTGATCAGAATATCTTCCACAGAGAGACACAGCCAGGGTAAGTCCGTCCTACACACTCAGTCACTGACATTACCCTTCTCCCTACCATGAAGACCTTGGGAGGCAAATAAGGTTGTCCAGCACAAGCCACTGGGTGTGGGATGTGCCTAAGAGCCAGGAGATAGGCCCCGACACTTTCTGTCCTACGCAGCCAAGGCTAAGTCGAGAGTTACAGAACTTACTGATTACCCCTAGAGTCAAGGGCCCTAGCCCATGGCCCCACCTGTGGCTCCTGAAGCCTAGGCTCTGGGCCATGGCTGGAGCAGGGATGTCTTGCAGCATGGCAGTTTTCAGAGGCTGCCTAGCCACCTGGGCATGTGGAGGGAGGGAGAACCACCTGGTCTGCCCAGTCCACCGGCTCTGCTTTAGGCTCTGGAGTCAGGTTTCCTCAGGTCGTCGTAGAAAGTCGATTCTTTCATCCCCCCCCCCACTTTCCCAGAATATCCAAAGAACTCTCCAGGCAAAACCACACTCCTGTCCATAGGGCAAGGAAAATTGAAACAGCTGCTATATTTAACAAAAAACACATCCTGTTGCCATGACAACCTGTGTTCTAAAATTAGAAATGCCTCACACAGTGGGGTAGCCGCCACAAAGAAGAGCTGCTCGAAAATGCCCCTCCCTCCATCAGTCCTCTGGAGGGGAGTCAGTGCCCCAGCCCGGCCCACCCACACTCCAGCCATCATTCTTACACGGATGCAGCCTCCACCTTATGGAGGGGATGAAACCCCTCTCTGCTCTTCCCCAGTTGGGCCTACATTCAGGCTGAGGGGTTTCTGTCCAGCTGATGGGGGTTCTCCTTCAACAGGAGGCACTTGACCATGCATGCTGGGTGCACCATGCTCCTGGGGCTACAGACACATCCTCCTGAGGAACATGCATAGGGTATCTAATGGGAGGCAACCAGGAGCCCAGGGCAAAGAGCCAGGTAGACCCTGGCCACTCCTCCTTGCCTTCAGAGGAGCAGGGTTTTGCCAGTATTTCACAGGGCTCAGCCTACAGCTGCTTCCCACCTCTCAGAGTCCAGCCCCCTCGCCTCACCACCCTGGTCTGACCAGGAAACTAGGGAGCTGGACCCTTGGGGTCACTTTCTCTCAGACAGTGTTGGAAAGTATTTGCCTTTAACAGATATTAGGACTCCTTTCTTCTCCCAGGACCTGGGACTCCTCAGACCTATTCCTGTGGTCCCTTGGACTTGTCCCTGCCTTTTGAACATAGGCAGCTGCCCATCTCCACCCATTTCCAACCAATGGATGCTTCTAAGTGAGCTGCCGACAAGCCCGTGCACCCCTTAAATTCCATGGGATTCTGAAGGGGGCAGTGAGGTGACATCCCCCCACCTGCTGTCATAGTGATTTTTCGGGGCGCTGGTCCATAACTTTTAACAGACACGAGAGTTTATGGTCACCCAGTCATGGCTCTGTTTGCCTTGTGGTCTCTGACACCCCTGGCCTGCTCCATGTCATTACTCACTTCCACCCAAGCCCTGGAGACGCTGCTCAGTCCTACATCCACGGCTGCAATCCCCAGTGGCATAGCACCAGAACCCAGCAGGATAGCTCCCTGGAGGCTCACATGACCATGGCTGTCTTGAGTAAGAGCCCCTGTGGTCACTCACAGGAAACCCTCCGGAGATGCTGCCTATCAACTTGAGTCTTCAGGAGATCATCAGGATGTCCACCTCCTCCCGGAAGTTAGGTAAGAGGTAAGTGTTGCTGGGGGTGGGGGAAGTGCTTTAGTAGTGTAATGGATGGTGGATTGCCCAGGGTGCTCCAGCGACACACCTTTCACGAATTGTCGCTTATGCTGGGATGGGGTTTTCAGTGATACTGTTCTCTGAGAGTCACCCATGCTCCTATGAGTAAAACCAGTAAACTCACTGGTTTGGCAAATGGTCCGCAATGGAATCCTTTCTTGTTCATCCTGGTTTCCCCTTTTTATTCAGTCTGGGACTCACAGGATGGTGTCACCCACATTCCGGGTGGGAATTCCTTGCTGTCTAATTTTTCACTGACATACCCAGAGATCCGTTTCCATGGTGATTCTAAATCACTTCAGGTTGACAATGGAGATTAACTGCGACATATTTAGAGGGAAATTTGAGGCGAAGCAAGCTTGGGTTTAGGGACCTCAAGGACTGGGGCAGTGGTTCAGTGTGTAAAGCGCAGTGCAAGCATGAGACCCTGAATTCAGACTCCCAGCTCCAGTGTATAAGTACATGGTGGTGCATGTCTGTAGTCCTAGCATTGGGGGCAGGTTGGGGGATGGGAAAAGAGACCCCTGTTTTCCTAGAGCTTACTCGTCAAGCCAAATCTGGCTTCAAGTTAGGTGAGAGACCCTGCTTCAAAAATCAGGTTGAGAGCAGTAGAGGAAGACACCCTGAGCGGACCTATGGCCTCATACCCTCCGCCACACATTTGCATGAGCACACACATGCGTGCACACCCACATGCACACCCACAGTTACACACACTTCCAATAGGCTTGGCCTCACCTAACAAGAAGAGTCCCTGTGAAGAATCAGTTGCTGCCGAGAGGTCTTTCCCAGTGCAGCTGAGGGAAGCAGGGTCAGGGCACCTCAACCTCAGAGCACCCACCCCAACTCTAGCAGAAGCACTGGGACACATTGAGCTCGCGTTGGAAAGAAATATGGTAGGGCTCTTCCTGAACGTGACAACAACCCGACGTGGCACTCGGCGGTACCAATAGCGAGTTGCCAAGTTGGATGAAGCAGTTAACAACAACAAGGAGAAGAAAGGTTGATTCGATCATGCTGGAGATGGGATTACGGCTCTATTCTCTTTATAGGAAGAAGGTTCTGTGATTGTAGGACGAAACCATAAAACTGCAGTCGGAAGAGCAGAGAGGGATGTCAGGCGGGGAATTACACGTGATTGATGACGCTTGCCTGGCCTCTGATGCTTGTGGTACTTGTGGAGCCTCAAAGCATGGTGATTGGCTGAGACTCCTCATTCCAAATACAATTCACAGTTACAAATTTAGGAAAATCTACGAATTTCCTTTTCTCCTTACCTGGTTCACTGAGGTGTAAGATCCTCCGCCCATGCACCTGTGCCCACTTCTGTGTAGAGGACTGCAAGTCTCTCGCTCTCTCTCCCTCCCTCGCTCCCTCCTCTTTCTCTCTCTCTCTCTCTCTCTCTCTCTCTCTCTCTCTCTCTCTCTGTGTGTGTGTGTGTGTCTATCTATGCATTATGTGTTGGAGGTATGGGCACCTGTGTTCGTGAGCATGTGGAGACCAGAGATAAGCATCAGTTATCTTCCTTCATTGTTCTCCTCCTCAGTTTTGGAGACACAATCTCTCATCAGACCTAGATATCAACCATTCAGCTGGACTATCCAGCCCCAGTGACCCCCCTTAGCACTGTGATTATGACCACACACCATCAGGATGTTAGGACACAAACTCAGGACTTCATGTGTGTGACAAAAACTTTACCAACCGAGCCATCTCCCCAGCCCTCCACCACCTCTGGCACTGTGCCACTGTTGCTGAGAAAGACACAAGCCGTTCCTGAAGGGAAGGCATATTCTACAGTAGGAGCCATGGGGAAAAAATTCACAGGAATGACAGGGGACCCCAGAAGTTCAGTCAGCTCCTTCCTGAGCAGGGACTTGACTAACAAGTGTATGGCTCAATTGGTCTAAGCAAAGCTCACCGGGTGTGGCTTTTCTGGGGTCACCATCAGAATTCAAGGCCACTAGGCAATAGCTTTACAGCAGGTCTGCCTTGCCTTCACAAGCTTAATAGCTTAATGCCACCAGTTTGATGATCAGGTGGCCTCTTGGCTCTCATTGCACTTTCTACACGTCTTTGACCTTGATGGTGTAGCAGGCACCACACCTTCCTGGTTCACTAATGCTACATTTCAAGCACCCCAGTTGTCAAGCTAAAAATAATGAGGACACCCACTTAGCTCACAAATAGGCAATTTTGGAAGAGCTGGGTAGACTACAGCTGTCTGAGCCCTAAATACTGGTAGTGTGAGGCAGAGGGCCGTGTGAGGCAGCGGGCCCTGTGAGGTAGAGGGCCATGTGAGGCGGCGGGCCGTGTGAGGCTGTGTGAGGCAGAAGGCTGTGTGAGGCAGAGGGCCGTGTAAGGCAGCGGGCCCTGTGAGGCAGAGGGCTGTGTGTGGCAGTGGGCAGTGTGAGAGAGATGGTATAATATGAGACACAATGGCCCTGACTTTGCAGGTGCTGAGAGTCTCAGATTCCCTCACAGATGGAAAAACACTGTCTCAGCTCCCAGGCCAGCAGGTCTGAGCTCAGGTAATCAGTACTTCCAGGTTCATAAACAGATGCTCCCAGTTAATGAGGGAATTTGCATGCGAGGGAACATCCATGGACCCGGTGTGACCTGAGGAGTGTGTTGCTTGGTGCGTTCCTTCCTTCCTCTGCCTCTGTGATTAAGCACCTGCCGGCAGCAACTTACAAAAGGGAGGGTATGTTCCCTTCACAGCTGAGGGGATTCAGTTCACTGTGGCAGGAAAGGCATGCTCGTGGGTCTGGCCCACGGCTGTGAGGGTAAGGGACCTCTTACATCTGCCTACATCAAGGAGAGGGGCGGGGGAGTAAAAGTGGACCAAACTCTATAGCTCCTGAAACCCATCACCCTAGTGATCCCCTTCCTGCTGCTATACCCCACCATTTGAAGCTTCCACAGCCTCCCGAACACCCTCTGTGGACCTAATGATAAAACAAACCCATAGGGAACATTTCACAATCAAAGTGTTATATTCTATTCCAAGCCCCCCTTAGGCTTGTGATGACATAATTAATGCATTTGGGTGAATTTCAAAAGTAGCCATTGCCTTTAGCGGTCCAACATTGTTCAAAAGTCCAAACGTCTCTTCTGAGACTCAAAGGAATCTCCTAGCTGTGAGCCTCTGTGAGAAAAAGTGCACGTCCCACACTTCACACATCCAATGGCACAAAGCAAAAGTCTCCATTCCAAACGAAGAGGAATGGGGAGCGGGGTATAACAAGGGACAGACAGGCTGAAGCAGGACAGGAACTCGGCAGAGATAACGTCAAACCCTGAAACTGCCCATTCAGCTTCTGGAACTCATCAGGGTACTGTCTACATATGAGAGGGCTTGGCTAGTGTCCTGCCTGCTCCCTTGCCTATGTAATGTGTCTTCCCATAGCCAGTGCTCTTGGCAACTTAGTGCTTACAGTTTTCCTTGATGAACAAGCCATGGTTTGGGCATCTCCAGTAGCCTAGGGTCTCCCCTGCGACGTAAAAGCTTTATGTTCACGGCCTCACGCACATTCCATTCAGGAGCTCCTTCCTGGGCCTACTACACATTTGCCGATCTCAGGAGCTTTCTAGAACCTTGGCACAAGCCTCTCTCTTGCGTCTTCCATGATGCCTGTAAAGAAAGTACCACATAGATGATGCCAGGTTCTGACGGAAGCTTGAGATGTAGTCTGGCCTCCTTAGGACATGGATGCAGTGGCCTGTGTGTGTTTTCTTGGCAGAACCTGGAAAAACATTTTCTAAGAAGCTGTTTTCCAACAGGACACCGTTTTCTATTCTTCCTAATGACTTCTCACTTTTGCGCCTGAAATCTGTCTTGATAGGGAGGGTCTTACTGCCAAGCTCCTTATCTATTGCCCCAGTACAAAGTCCAGGTGTCTCTTAATTGTGTCATCTCTCCAACAGCCACAGGTGCTTTCTTTGTCCACACTCCCTTGTCCAAAAACTTTAAGCCCTTCACTCTCTTTCTTTGTCAGGTCACATGGTTTTCAGGTTTCTGCTCTGCTTTCTCTTTTGAATTTCCACTGCCAACCTGGCTAAACGCACTGAGCAATAACCCCGCCCCAGCCTGACTATGTTGCTGTCTTGAATTTTCTTTCACCCAACAAATCACTTCCTGTGATGGCTCAAATTTGTAGAGCATGAGCAGAACGCAGCTAGATTCTTTGTCAGAGTGGCATGGGTGACCTTCAGCCCAGTTCCCAGTAGAGTCTGCTCCCCTCTGAACCCTCATGGCCCTGGCCTTCGCTGCCTGCCTATGTCTCAACATTCTGTCTGGACTCCCACCAGAATAGCCCGTTTGGCTCGCATAGCACTCTGGGTCTTCTCTAGCACACGACTCCTCCACATTGTTCTTGCAAACCAATGCAAAAGGCCTTAGAACTGTGTGGTCATGTCTATGGCCCAAATGGCCCTACAACTCAGTACCAATTTTTCTGCATCTGTTACCTTCTTATAACTGCAATGAAAGAACTGAATAGAGAAGGGAAGGTATTTTGTCTCAGAAGATGGGTGCATGCAGGCAGCCCATCACGGCAGGGAAGGATTGTCTGCGTGACTGGCCCACGGCTGTGGTGGTGGGAGCTTAGTCACATCCAGGCAGATCAGGGAGCAGAGAGAGAAAGACACTGGGTCAGAAGCAAGGCTGGCTAGAATCTTGAAGACCCATTGTGCCTCAGTGAGTCACTTCCTCCGGCGAGGCCCCACCCCCTAAACATCCCGCAGTCTCCCCAACAGCTCCTCCGGCTGGGAACATGAGCCAGTGAGGAGCAGGAGAGAGGACTTTTCAAGCTGTAACCGGAACCATAAAGGCAGTTGTTGCTCTGAGCTCTTCTGTCTGGGCATCTGCAGCTGTTATCCCAGAGAACTCACATCTGGAAGGGCATGCACAGAGCCCTGTTCATCAGAGTCCCCCTGCAGCAACTGCCGAGCCCCAGGGCCTAGTTAACTGCAGGCTTAAAATGGAACAGGAGCTCCTCCAATTCTATGTTCCATAAAAATACAAGTTCCAAAAATAGCTGATTATTTTTGTACCTGTAAAGCCAGGCTGATGTGAGTGACTATGTGTGACTTTGTGCTGTCGAGCGGATCTGGGAGTCATCACTTACTGGTCTCAGTCTCCTTTTCTATAGCAACATCAGGCTCACGCTCCGCCAAATGATCAGAGCTTGAGAATATCGGAGAGGTCGGCGTGGGTCCCAACTCTTCCCCGCCGTGCTGTGGGAAAGGCAGATTCTCACCTCAAGGGAGGACGGCTGGAGGGAACCCTTCAAGCTTTCCTAGTGAAGTCAAGGAAAGTCCTTACTCAACGGTATGTCCCCTCTGCTTCATCCCTTCCATGGGTGGAGCTCCTTCTCACTGGCTGCCTCATTGAGGTTCCCATGGATCAGGTGGCTCTCGTGGAGGGTGGAACTCATTCTTGAGTTGGGCTCTGGCAGAGTGCACAAGCGGAGGGTGCTGGGGGTTGTTTACAGAGAGGACCAGGCCCCTTGGAGTTGGAGCTGTTTTAATGAGAGATGCACACCACACATCTCTAATGCCAGGTCACAGACAAGGAATGAAGCCACTGAAGGGAGTGGGGGGGCACCCTGGAACCTCAAAACACGAGTCAAGGCTGTGCCTCTTGAGTTAGAGTGTAACATTAACAGAACTGGGCTGGGGGAGTCTGAGCCCTGACGTGGGACAAAAGGGAGAGAGGAAGGCAGGACAGGGATCTGGGTCCATGGCCAGCTTTTATCAATGCCCCTTTTCTCAGCTGTCAGTGGAGGGCGCCCCAGCACCCCCACCATTTCTTCCACCTCTTGAGTGCCTCGGAGTTTCAGCATCCTTGCCTATACTCACGAAGAGACAGGCTGTGTTCAGAGATCCTCAGCCAAGAAAAGATACTGTGCTCCCTGCCCGAGCTGGAGACTCCGGCTTGTAGGAGAAGAGAATTGAAATGGACCACCTATGAGCTGCTGCCCTCTGAAATGGAGTAACTGTGTGACAAAGAGGCATCAAAGACTAGTGGTAAGTTGGGTCGGGAGCCACTCCCTAAGGACCTGGGAAGACTCATCCAACTATCTGAGTCGGAAATCAAGTCCCATTGTAAGTCTCCGCCATGTTAATAGACTCTAGACTCAGATTCCCAGAAAGTCAGATGCCCAAGGAAGAGCTGCATGCATTTTTTTCAGCCACATCCACAAGGGTAATTCCATGGCTTCCTTGTAACAGGCACATGACTCTCACGTCCTGGGACTGTCACCTGAAAAGCTTACGGGGAAGAACTGAGCATGTGCAGCTCAGGCAGCACCTAGAGCTGAAGCATCACAGATCTGTGATGTCATGACAGGAAACAACCGCGATGGATCTCACGGTGACTCTGCTCCTCTTCCAGCCTCACGTGACAGAGCCTCTGACAGCTACACGTCCTGAGGCTACAGCTCTTCCTCATTGGGACATCTTTCCTTTTCATTGCCCTGTGGCTGACGCCTTCAAGCTCAGCTCGGTTTAAATATCCCAGGAGAGCTCTGATGTCAGACACACGGTGAACCCAGGCAGTCAGGACAGAGGCTTGGGAACACGAGTTCAGGCCATCTTCACAAGTCAGAACTGATGGAAGTGTTTCAAGAGTCATGTTAGTGAAGCAAAGGTGCCACTAACCACCAACCACCCTTGAAAGAGAGAGCCCTCCATGCTAGTGGAAGGACAAGACATCCTAGGAGAAAGGGAAGGAGAGTGACAGAGCCAATCTGAGACCAGCAGGACTGCATAGCTTGGAACACTTGTCCTATGATCAGCCCGGCTTCTAGCTGGTGGAGGACCCTCTCAAGCCACCACTAAGCCCAGTCACCATAGCCCCTTCCTCCTGTAGTAGGAGAAGGCACCACTCACCTTTCTCAACACATTTTACTTTCTGGAAAACTCCATCCGTTACCTTTTTCGAGGTTTCTGTTGTCTGGTCCTGTGACTGTTTGACCTTCCATCCTTGTTCATCCTGAGGCCACAGCTGCCCACTCTCCTAGTTTGTTTCTAGTGCTTTGATAAACACCGTGACCCAAAGCAACTTGGTTGGGGGAAAGGTTTCTTGCAGCTTACAGCTATAGTTTATTATAAAGAGAGGAAAGGGCAGGAACCCTGGAGGCAACACCTGGAGGCAGGAACGGAAGCAGAGATCAGAGAGGAATGCTTGCTCTCCATGGTTCACCCAGTGTGCTTTCTTCTACAGCTAGCAATACTTATACGTGAATGGCACCACTCAAGTGTGCTGGGCCTTTCCACGGCTACTATCTATCAAGAAAATGCCCCCACAGACTTGCCTACAGGCCACTCCGGGGTAAGCATTTTGTTAGTTGTGGTTCCTTCTTCCAAGAGGACTCTAGGTTGTGCCAAGTTGACAAAAAACAAACAACAACAACAACAAACTAACGAGCATATCTACACACCCACAGCCTGGAGTAACTTCTGCTGGGGGGGGGGCTGTGCAAGTCCCGCCTCCTCACTGTGGTAGCGTGGCGCGGCCATCCTCACTGTGGCAGCGTGGCACAGCCATCCTCAGGAAGGAGGAAATTTGGGAGAAACGGAGCCAAGCAATCTCCCACAAAAGAGAACAAAAAGCACTCCAGGGCTTTACCGTTTTTAATGAGTTAATCTCAACGGTTTATTTAATGTATTGTCTGGCAATGGTTTTCGGTTCGCAATGAACCTGCTCAGGACAAGAAGCGTTGAGAAGCTTCCAGCTGATGGAAAGTTCCACCGTGCTCATAACGCTGATGGGGAAAGGGTAGACTGCAGGAATGGTCTGCGGATCTGAGCCCTTCACCACGGGCCTAGCCGAAATCCTGGATTCATGAAAACCAGGAGACACAACCTTCCGTGAACGCTCCAAAGGATACTTAAAGGAAGCGGTTGGTGGCTCAGGAAGATGGTTTGGCCAGTAAAATGCCTGCCTTGCAAGTATGGGGACCTGAGTTCAGTCCTCTGCACTAATGTTAAAATACTGGGTTTGGAAGCTGGGTGTTAAAATATTTTAGGTACAGGCATTGGCGGCACATACCTTTAATCTCAGCCCAGAGGCATGTGGATCTCTTTGAGGCCCACATAGTCTACAGAGTGAGTTCTAGAAAAACCAAAGCTACATAGAGAACCCCTGTCTTGAAAAATTAAAAACAAACAAAAACCACAGAAAATATGGAACTAAAATGAAAATTTTCATTTAAAAAACTGGCTTAAGCACTACAGCATTTATTGCTCTTCTAGAAAACCTAAACTCAATTTCCAGCACCCATAAGGCAGCTATAATTCCAGGTTCAGAGTATCTCACTCCCTCATCTGGTCTCTGTGGGTACTGCACACACATGGTATGCAGACAAACATGCAGGCAAAATACCCATGCACATAAGAATAAGTAAGTAAATAAATAAATGCTGTGTGTATCAGGGCACACTTGTAATATCAGTGCTGGGAGGAAGAGACAGGCAGATTTCCCGGCTCAGCAGCCAGCCAATATAGCTCATTTGGCAAGCTCTGAATTAGTTAGGGGTTCTGTCTCAAAGGAAGTGGGTGGTATTCCAGGAGATGACACCCAAGTGTATCCTCTGGCCTCCACATGCACTGGAATACAGCGATAGAGAGAGATACAGAGACAGAGAGACAGAGACATTTGTTGTTATTCATAAACAGTAGCCAAGAATCATAACATACATAGTACATGCAGATACAGAAGGCACCTCGGTCTGTTCTCTGTAAAATGTGACTCTTCATTTAGACCAGTTCATTCTTCTAAGTCAGTTTGCTCATTAAAACGCACAGCTTCCATGTGCACACATCAGCAGAAGAACAGTGAGAACAGCAGAACAGTAGGGATGTCCGCTTTCCTAGCCGGTCCCTTAGGTACAGTCAGTCCTAATGGAGAGTCCTGCTTTCAGTATTCAATGTGGCATCAGGGTGAATCCTAGAGAAACATGTCCCTTGGACAGTGTGAAGTCTGATGACGTCATGAGTGTGGCTCAAGCTTTGAAGGAAGCTCCCTGGGCAAACAAGGCAGTGTTTCTGCGGGGACATTGCTTGTGGGAGCACGGCATGGCAACATCATTCCTGCTGAGTCAGGAAGCCTGAGGAAGAGAGTCCCTGTGATCAGTGAGTGACAGTAACTCAGAATCTTGTCAAACAAGTTAGAGTCATTAAAACTTAAAATCACACACATGTATGTATGTATGTATGTATGCATGCATGCACGCATGCATGTATGCATGCATGTAACAGGGTCTTCTAGAAAAATGGGAGAGGGAGAGAGGGAGCTCCCTGGTCACTGAGGCTGGGTAGCCCCACAGTCTCCTAGAAGCAGGAGCTCAACTGTGGTCTGTGGTGTGAGCTCTCTGAGGAGGGAGACCTGAGAACAGGAGAGCCAGTGAGTACCCCTTCAAGAGCAGAGAGAGTGAGCTGAGCCATCCCGCCCATGCTGTGAGTCGGGACAAGGAAACTGTTGCTACTTCCTTCCCTTTGCATTTGGCTCAGGCCCTCTGTGACTGGATAAAACCCGTGGCCTGCCGGCGGTGGTGGCACATGCCTTTAATCCCAGCACTTGGGAGGCAGAGGCCGGCGGATCTTTGTGAGTTCGAGCCCAGCCTGGTCTACAAGAGCTAGTTTCAGGACAGACTCCAAAGTTACAGAGAAACCCTGTCTCAAAAAACAAAAAACAAACAAACAAACAAACAAAAACTCAAAAAGCCCTGACCTTTGCGTTTGGCTCAGGCCCTCTATGACTAGGAAGGGCTGTCTCCACTACTTAGCCCGCTCACACAAATGTCCATCTGGATACACCATCCCAGACACCCAGGAGTCTGGGCACACTGTTGCCTAGTCAGGTGGGTACATAGAGTTTGCACACACAACATACAACACACACACACACACACACACACACACACACACGGGAGGGGGTTGAACTACACACATCTGTGATCAAGTTATATTGCATGCAAACACGGATACCACAGCAATACACTCCTTCCCTTTATCGCCTGTCATACGTTTAATTTTATGAACGTCTGAGTTCTGGAAATCAACCCAAATGTCCTGTCATGCTATTGATGGCACATTACAAAAAACATTTTGAAATCTTTACTCAGAGTGTTAACTAAATGGAGCGTTGAAGAACTTCAGCACTGAAGACTTCAGCTAATACAATGATTAGAAACAAAGCTAGAAGCGGAAGACCTGAAGACCACAGGAGGGGTGAAGAGCCGGGGACCTCCAGGCAGCAGCTCCCGCTCCTCAAATTTTCCAGCCCACAGCAGTCCCAGCAGCAAAACCCTGGTTACTTTTATAACTATTCAAAATACTGGGAAGAAACCAACTCAGGAAGAAAATGGAAAAGATGTAATTCCTCCAAAATAGGAAAGTGTCCTAGAAACTCCAAAGTCTTAGGAAATATATTACTTAAGATTCCTTTGTAAGTTTTTATCCACGGGAAAGAAAATAGGACTTACTGCTAATTCAAGTATCAGAGCTAGCAAGCGGCATTTTTAAACTACAAAAAAAATCTCTAAAAGTCATATAGACCTCCTAGAACTGAAGGCCACAATATCTGAACCTAAGAAATGTATTCAATGGATTTAAAAATAACCAGAAAACTGTGGCAGCAGAAGAACAGACGTGCTGGGTAATACTGCTGTCCTTGAAGCCCATAAGACCATGGCAGGAGGTTTTGAAGAAAAAGCTTGGAGAGGATTCTGCAAGCCTAAAAGTCTATGTGAAGAAAAAATAGGCAAAAAACAGGGCCAGGGAGATGGCTCAGTGACTCAAGGTGCTTGCTGCCAAGCCCTACAGCTTGGGTTTGGTCCCCAGGACCCACTAGATAGGAGGGGAGAACTGAGCTCTGGAAGTTGATCAGTGACCTCCGCACATACGTTGTCATGCCCATGGACACACACACACATAAATAGATAGATAGATAGATGATAGATAGATAGATAGATAGATAGATAGATAGATAGATAGATAGATAGATGATAGATAGATAGATATAATTTAAGGTGTTTTTTGTTGTTTTTGTTTAGCTTAGGAAAAAATAACTGTGTTCAGAAAAGCGAAAGCAAGGGGAGTTTATTGTTGGAAAACTCAGTTCCAGAAACAGTGAAAGAAGTATGTTGCTCAGAATGAAGGAGGAGACCATCCCGACAGGAGGCCAGAATGCAGTAGGAAAGAGGAACCAGCACACGGGTGCAAATGTAAAGGATGCTAACATGCCGGCGGCAGTAATGACCGCGTGTGTCGGGCTTTGGAGCTTCCTATTAACAACAAAATAGCAGGCTTTGGCAAAAGGAATTCTATTTCTGTAAGGCTCTTCTGCCACGCTAGTTCCAGGAAGCCAACACCACATCAGGCCTGCAGAAGGTTTGCTAGGGACACACCTGTGGGGGGCGGGGAGGGGAGCAGAGCCAAAAGCACCTTTTAGCCATGATGCTGGCCGACCACCCACAAAGGGAGAGGAAAGGGGAAAGGGTAGGTGGAGGAGCCTAGACGGCACACCTCTGAGACCATCTCGCCTGTTCTCCTTCAGGCCACAGGGAGCTTTGAGTTGGGGTCACCTTCCAAGGGAACCCTATGAGGCAGGAGTAAGTTAATTATGTCTTCCTTCTGTGATGTTCTTGGCTGGAATACCCTGTGACAGGGAATGTGGCCTGAGCATGACACTTTAGAGGATCTGCAAGTGTAGTAGCTGAGGCTGTCCTCTAGCCTAACTCTCCTTCAGCAGGTCCTCATGGATCCTCAGCGCATCCTCATGGCTAACACTGCTCCGGGTGTGGCACCACGGCTGTTAGAACATGGATACACCACATCAAGTGGATGCATGGGACAATCTCTAGGCAGCCTCTAAGAGAAAAACATAGAATTTATGTTTTGAATAGCTTTAAAAAGTTTTGAAGCTGGGTGTGGTATTGTAAGTTTGTAATCCCTGAATGCAGGGATTTACTCAGGTAAGCAAGTTTAAGGCAATCCTGGGCTACATAGTGAGTACCCTCCCTCTTTACACACACAGAGCTCTTGGTGAATAAAACATGAGAGGAACAAAACAGATGAGACAAACATAAAACAAATAGCAATACTTTACAGTAATTATATTAAATGTAAATGGCACAAATTCAAAGGGAGAACAGACCATGTTACACAGATGAAACCTCTCTTGTGTATAAGATTTAAATTTGAGATTTTGTGGCTTTCCTTTGGTATATCTTAGTTTGTGGGGGAAATCTCTTAAGAGAGCACCTATTTTTAATGGGATAAATTTAACTCTGTACCAGAAAGGAATTAAATTGAGATGTCTTACAATTTTGCAGAAACTAAATATGGTAAAACATTCAGAAGAACCATAAATAGATATGGTTCATTTGACACATTTTATCTTATGTTTGCAGAAGAAATGTACTCTCAATGAAGGCATAAAGATGGTTTCCATGGAGACACTTGGTCTGAGAGGTTTACACATTGGTACACAAACACAGAGTCTGGATTGTCCTCTGCTTTGTAGACATGAGGCCGAGAGACACCCCAACACATCATGACCAGCAGAAAACAGCCACTGGAAGAAGTCCACACTTTAAAATGTACTGAGTGACATTTTAAGAAGAGATGAAAGTGGTAAATAATAAAAAGATGAATGTTAGGCTACATTGTGAGACCCTGGGTCAAAATTTAATAAATTAGTTCATTAAAAGATAAAGATGTTTACGATGGGGCTGGAGAGATGGCTCAGCAGTTCAGAGTGATTTCTCTCACTCCCCACTGCTTTACTGTTGAATGATACCCCTTTCTAAAGCACAGAACCCTTACTGAAAGCAACCATATTGATTAGCTAAATAAGTCAAAGGATTAGGGCCACACCACCACGAAGCACAATGAGCGAACAGTCTTCCATTGGAAGCTTCCATAAACCATTACCTTGGAGCCTCAATGGCCTGGCCTTTGGAGACCTTCCCCCACAAGTACCACCATCACCAAGCACTTGACCCACAGACCAGTGAGGATGATGCTCCCAACACCTGCCCATCCCAAAGCTATGCAAACCATACTTGTGCATGAGGTGCTTGGTTGTCCCAAATATGTTTGCTAGACATTAGATATGGATTCAAAGGTGCCCACTCACAGCAGGTATGGACTAGGGACCAGAAACAGGTGGCATTGCTAAGCAGTGGTGGCTTTAGTGTTCAGAAGCTCAGCTCCCCAGGCCCCTTCCCAAAAACACACACAAGAATGGGCTCAGACCTGTGGAATAACTGAGATGAAGGGAAAGAACTGCCCCATGTAGAGCTTCTGCAGCCAGAGAAGCCTAAATCCAGCCCCAGTATGTTGGGGAACTACCCACTGCCTCAGGGAACTCCTGGAGCATTTGGATGCTCTATTCCTCCTGGAGCCTTTCTCCAAAATGTGGTTTTGTTTTAGAAGGTGAGCTGGGAAGACATTGCTTAGCTCAGCTAGTGTCCCCATCTTTCTGAAGGGGACCAGGCAAGATGTCTGTCCCTCATCTTGTTCAATTCCATGTTGGGCCTGGCGTCCAGCTCATCTTGATGGCTTCATAGTCATCTCCTCAAGCCAACCTGGCTAGCAAGTCCAGACACACAAATAATGAAATAAACCCCCACACACACCAGGGCCACTAACAAGGCTGAGCTCCCACAGGGCTGCTCCTTAGATCAGCCACTCCTCAGGACCAAGACGAGTACTCCCTCCTGCCATGTGGTTACACTCCTGGTCAGAGTTGTCCAGAGTAGGGTGGACATCCCTCGCTCTTCAGCCTGTGAAGGGCTCCTGTGACGGGCACACCCTGATCCTCATCGGCCATCACTGGGCTATCTGGAGCCATGTCTTAATGTGCTTACCACATCTTCTACCAGGCCATATTTTTAATGAGGAATTTCCTGGAATATTGGCAGTTAAATGACCACAGCCCTAAAACAACTCTTGACCTCTTTTAATGTTTTTAAATAAACTCCTTTGTTGAAATATAACTTCTATACAGAACATTGCCAAAATGTCAGAGTATGGTGTGCCTATTGGGGTGACCCGCTCCAGTAAAGAGCTTCTCCAGATACCCAAGGCCTTGGGTCCTTTAGAAGCGCTATCCTTGGCTTTGACACCATCCACGAGCTCTTTCTGAGCAGATTGACGCAGTGTGCTCTCTGTCCACAGCCTGTGTAAGAGCTGCCCCTGTGAGTGCATCAGCAGCAATTCTGCTGCTGTCCCTTGGACCCTAGATGCTACAATGAACTCATTCTGCTGTGGGGACTTCTCTGGTGCCCATATATGTCGCTCTACCGGGTGTGAGCCTCAAGGTGTGACACTGGGAGGCTGTCACTGTGGAAGGGCCCTAGCCAGTCCTGAAGTAGAAGTAGCCTTACCTGTCACTGCACAGCCAGCTGGAGCTCCTGAGGTTGCAGGCTCTGGCCACGCCAGTGAGTGTCCAGAGTGCATTTTCTTCTCTCTGCCTCTCTGCCGCCACAGAAAGGCTTCTATTTGCCCGTTCCTGCCACTTAATTAGGCCAGCTGGATCCTTTCGTCAATGGCTTGCTCAAGTCCTGTGCTGTTTCCCTCCCTGTGGTGGTAGGGATCTAACTCACAGCTCTCTGCAGACTAGGCCAGCATTCTACACTGCACCGAGCTCAACCCCCAGCCTTTTGGCTCAGTTTTCTCAAGAAGGGCAGAAGTACTGGATCGATCCTGTGAAAGTTGGCAGGTGCATGGAGAAGTTTGCCCATTCTGGCACTCAAATCTGTCTCTTGTTTTCTTTTTCTTTTTTGTTCATCATGTTTTCTTATCTTTTTTCTTCTTTGACTTAATGTCAGGTTTCTTCTTTACTTTCTATTTTTGCTCCTACCAACTCCTTAACCCCATATTCCTTTAGTTTCTTTAGGGAGGGTTTCACAGGCTTTGAGATGGAAGAAATACATTCTTTAGTTACAAAATTCTGAAAGAAAATTTGTGAAATAAGATGCATTCCTATCTATTATCCAATTATTATATACAGTCAAACACTTTAGCACTTGTTGCATGTATGATTTATACACTAAGAAGAGTAACGGGGTGAGAAGATGGTTCATGGGACAAGAAGGCTTGCTGTGCAGGCACGAGAGCCTGGATTCAGACTCTGAGCACTTGTGTAAAAAGTGGATGTGTGTGCCTGTAACCCAAACACTGGGGTTGAGTGGTAAGGCAGACACGGGGATCACAGGGGCTTGCTGGTCAGCAAGCTTAGCCAAAAAAGGGCAAGTTCTGGGTTCAGTGGGACCCTGTCCTCAGGGAATAAGGAAGACAGCCATAGAGGAGGACACTCAGGTCATTCCCTCACCTCTGCGTGTGAGTGCATGGGTGCCACACCTGCACACATATACCAGCACACATGCATACAACACATACACACACACACACACACACACACACACACAAAATAAGTAAATAAGTAAAGTGCTTTGCAGGCAACTGAAAGGTCTGATCGTAGCCCCACTCACTATGCCATGGCCGCTTTCTCTTTTAGTTTGATTATCCTAAGCATTCTGTGTTCTTCCAGGCTGACCTGGGCATTTGTCCCTTCCTCATTCAAAGCTCCATCCTGGATCACTTCCCTCCTGAGGGAGACTTCTCTTGTGCGTTGCTGTTAGTTCATGTGTTTTGGCTGCAAATTTTCCCAGACTTTATTTGACAATTCCTCTGACATACCTTGGTCTTTAGATGGCTGTCGCAGGCATAGAATGCTAAGTTGGTAATTATTTTTCTTAGCACTTGAATGAGCGCATTCGCTTACAATCCTTTGATTTCTGCCTTTTCTCGGTGGAAAAAGCAGCTGTCAAATTTATTTCTTTGGAAATTATGTCCCCCTCTTCCCATCTCATCTGAATTTCCTCCCAACACCCTCTCAGTTTGGGATGTACACAGATGAAATGGAGCACCTCAGTTGCTTCTGGCACACTTCAGTGATCTGTGTCCCAATTTAGCAGCCTCCCTGCCCCTGCCTGTGCCCTCAGCACCCACCATTCTGACTCCTGTCTGCAATTTGATTCCATCCAGACCCTCATGAGTAGACTCTGTGTTGTCCTTCTGGGACTGTGATCGTGAGACCCATCAATGTTTCTGCACATCTCAGAATGTCCTCTGTCCCTTCAAAGGCTGCGTGGCAGCTCACTGTATGGATAGACCACATTTTGGTTGTCTGAGCATCTGTTGCACGTTTGAGATGACTCTACATTTGAACTGTTGTACACAATACTCCTACAAACACCCGTGTGTGCATACCTCCTTGGGATGACGTCTCATTGTTCCGGAGGATGCATCTAAAGATGGAATGTCAGGATTACATGGTAAACATACTTTTAATTTCTTGAAGAGCCAACATATTGCTTTTCCTAGCAGCTCTACCATTTTTTTGCTCTTGTATTTTTTGTTTGTTTGTTTGTTTTTGTCAACGTGACACAAACTAGGGTCATCTGGGACAAAGGAACCTTAAGCAAGAAAATGTCCTCATCACCACGGCCTGTAGGCAAATCTTCTTGAATAATTATTGATGTGGGAAGGCTCAGATCACTGGGCCAGTGCTGTCCCTGGGCAGTTGATCCTGGGTTGTATAAGAAAGTAGGCAGAACAAGCCATGGAGAGCAAGCCAGTAAGTGGGCAACTCCTCCGTGGTCTCTGCTTCAGTTCTTGCCTCCAGGTTGACACCCCTTGGCTTTTCTTCACAATGGACTCTAAGGTGTAAAATGGAATAAATCTTTTCTTCCGGAGTTGCTTTGGGTCCTGGTGTTTATCACAGCAGTAAACAGCATACTGGGACAAGGTATGTGGTGTTTGGGACGTTCCAGGCCAGTAAACATTCACATATTGCTTTGTTCTATTTAATCTCCCTGCCCTATCTACTCCCCAGGACTCTAATTGTATATATATTGAACTTAATTTTTTAATTTATTTACTGTGTGTGTGTGTGTGTGTGTGTGTGTGTGTGTGCGCATGTGTGTGCGGGTACAGAGGTGCTGGTGAGTGACTGCAGGCATGCTCCAGTACACTTGTAAAGGCCAGAGGACAATTTTGGGTAGTTGGTTCTCTGCTTGCCTCATGTGGGTCGCAGGGACTGAATGCAGGTCATCAGGCTTGGAGGCAAGCACCCCAGCCTCCAAGCCATCCCACCAGTTCCTATTGGGCTTTTCAAAAACCCTCCCATAAAACTGTGCTTTTATTCTGAGCGTATTATCCATGTATGTGCCTTGTATCCACAGAAGTCAGAGGCATTGGATCCCCTGGAATTGGGGCCATGGGTGATAGTGCTGGGAACTGAACTCAGATCCTCCAGAAGAGCAGCACGTACTCTTAACTGCTGAGCTGTCTCACTCCAGGATCTTGATCCCTCAGTTTTGCTTTGATAGTTCTCTGGTGTTCTTCAGCAATTTTAACTGTGTATATCAAGGTCATCAGCGATGGCTATCGGGGACATTTGTTACTGCTGTTCATTTTCTAGAAGCAGACTCCTTTTGACTTTGCATGGCTGGGTCTGCTGCAGCTGAGGGCCAAATGTGAGCTATGTTCCCCTCCCTTCTTTCCAGCAATAATAACTAATGCAAGCATTACCTGACTACTCTTCAAGAGCCAACTCTTAAGTTGGAGTAAAGAAGCAGTTGGGCTGATCCCCACAGTGCTCCCAGAGTACGAGGGAAACAGGCGTGAGTTCCGTGACCCTTGAAAGGTGGCTTTAGATGAGTATTCCTGTCCTGCCAATGAAAGCCATGATACCAGTGACAGCCAAAAATATGACATCCAAGGGCTGGTGAAATGCATCAGTGGGTATAAAGGTGCTTGCCACCAAGACTGACAACCCGCCTTCCATCCTCAGGACTAAAATGGTAGAAGGAGAGAGCATACTCCTTCAAGTTTCCCTCTGACTTCTACTTGCTCACTGTGGTGTATGTACACACACACACACACACACACAGACACACACATGCACACATACACAACCACACTCATCAAGAATCAGGAGCAACACTGGCTGTGACTTCTTTTCTTTCTCTTTTAACTCAAAACACAATGATGAAAACATGAAAAGATTATTGAGATTTTTTTTTCTCACAAACTGGTGGCAAAGAAAAAAAAAAGAAAAAACACATAGAGAAAAACCGACAGAGCATCACCTGTCACACTCAGTGTCCTCAGACTTTGATTCAAGCAAAATGGAAGGAGTAAGTCAGCACTTGGGAGACACCGAGGAATAGGACCAACCTGAGGCTGGTGATGTTAGGATTTGTGACTGACTTAAAACCCATTATCACGTCTAGAAATACAGGTCTTTATTTTTAGAAATGCACATGGAAGCATTTGCAGGAGATGTCACATGATGATTCCAGTGTTTCTGAGGAATACAGAGGAAGGAAGAATTGTGAGGGACGTCAAAATAGGGAAAGGGGAAGACTGGTCATGTGCCAAACTTAGAACCGGGAACAGGATGCACGAGGGTCCGTGATCGCATTTTGCATGCCTGGAATTATATATACTAAGGTGTTTTAAATAGGCCAAGAACAAGAAAATGCATCTTAGGCTTCTATCTTTGCATCAGCAGCTGCTCTGCCTCACTTCTCTCTTTTTATTCTTCAAGTTCAAGTTCCTAAGTAGACAGTTGACTGCATCAAATCCTGCCCCAAACCTCCGTGGTAAGCAAGTTACCTTGTTGTCTGAGAGGATCAACTCTCGTTTCCTAGAGAAAGACCCTCAGCTCTGTCCTGGTGTTTAGTACCTCTGCAGCCAAAAAGGAGGCCATAAGCTTTGAACATTTGGTCAGAGTCAGGGTTTTGTCCTGTTCTGGATGGCAAAGCAGTCCCCCATGCCTGCTGGGGCTGGCAGAGGAAGAGGCATGGGGTACCACCTTCGTCTAGAACTTGGGTTTCCACTGGAAAGTCGCTTCTAGGTCGAAGACCAAGTCCCAGCCTTCCCCATTTGCTGGATAGCCCAATATACATGGCACCATGCGTGGCCTGGTTTGCTCTTCACTGTAGTCTGCCAACCCAGGCAAGTAGTGACTACCTTCAAGGTCAGTTCCTCACTTAGGAAATGAAGCTGACTGACATCCTCATCTGCTTCATCAGCGAGGTGAACCAAGGTCAGGGAGACAGAAGCCTGGGACAGAGCAAGGCTGTCCCTTTTGAGTACACACTAGAGACAGCTACTTGACGTCCTTACACTGCTAAAGTTATTCTAGAGAGAGCTGGAGGCTCTGGGTAGAAGCAAACTGCGTGTGAGAAACACGGACTCTATCACGTCCAGAAGTTCAGGTGTGGGTGTGGGTCCTCTCAAGCCTTGGTCACTATCCTCACAAGAGAAGAGCAGTAGCCTTGGTGACCAAGAAGTGATCTCTTTCTTCCTGGTGGGGTGGCTGAAGGATGGGGTTATCCTCCTGCTTGGGGTGAGAGGCCCTTTATCTCCTGTAGAGAAACTACAGAGGATCAGACACTGGGTAGATAGAGCCCTTCATAGGAAATGAGGTTCACCGCAGCCAGTGCCAGGGGAGCAGAATCCACCAGCCCTGTGTCTAAGGACACCAAGTGCCGCCACACAGGCCACGCAGAGGGGCGCTCAGTTTTCATGTCTGTCTGTCTGTCTGTCCATTTCCATGCAAGCCTAGGAATGGTATGCTTACTGCTCACGAAAGGATGAAGGCGGCTTTAGAAAGCATCTGCTCCGTGTTCTCAATAAAACTCAGGGAACTCTCAAAAGAGACGGCATGTGAGAGAACGAAGTGACAGACGAAGATGAAAATGGAATTGGCTGGGTGGTGGCAAGAGTCGGAGGAAATCGGGCAGGATGGAGGAGGGGCGGGTCTCAGCTTCTGAGCTGGGAGGTTGGCCGGGCCTGAGGACTCCATCTGCAGAGAGGTCCCTTCGACCTTTGCTTTAAAGACCTGTGAAGAGAAAAGACACAATGTCTTTTCACCTACTGCCCCAGCCCTGCTCCTTCCCTCCTCAACCCCAGCAATGCAACTCTCAAAGCTTTCTGCAGAAACCGGTAGGGAGGATGAGACTGAATCCCACACCTCCAGTGTACAAACAAGATGATCACGTATGACACTCACCTCCTTCCCGCAAGTTCCCATGGCCACCTGCACTCCCCTCACTGTCCCCATAGCCTGTCTACATTTGATCACCTTGCAAATGGAAGCACATTCCTTGCTGACCCAGCATGGTCCCCAGCCCTGCTACCACAGCTGGTACTCTGCCCACTCCCACCCGCTCCCCAGTCCCCTTGCAAGAACACCTGCTCCCTGAGTACTCCCTGCTCTGTCCCTTGGGCTCCTTCCACAAGCTGGCACCCACAGCACCCCTCCACCTTGTCTCCTTAGAATGGCATGTGCTATTTCTTCCAAAGGTTCTGGTATCTTCCTGAGTTTGGTTTAAATTTCTAGTTTCAATTGACCTCATTATTTTAGCAATTTAGCCTCATAACGTTAACCTGTGTTCTAACTACCACTTCTGTGGTCAGTGGTACCAGGAAATCCCCCGTAGGCTCCAGTGTTTGTATGATTGCTCATTACCTGGGAGCTCTCCATAACTTTAAGGAACCTTCAGGAGCTGAAGCTTTGTTGAAGGGCGTACATTGCTGGGGGCGGGCTTTCAGATTGTATCGCCTGGTCCTACTTCCTGTTTGCTCTCTGCTTCCAGACTGCCAATGCAATGTGACCTGCCAGCTTCCCGAAAGGAGATGTGCTGCATACTGTGATAGGAGACAGGTCTGATGCCAGCCACAAGACAGAAAACAGCTAAAGACAGTGGAAGACAAAATAATAATAATAATAAGCTTTAGCTCCTCCAGAGGCAAGGATGGCTGCCCCCCACTCAGTTGGACATGGCTTCTTAAGTCTGAAACCCTAACAGCTGAGTCAGCCAGATGGATATCCAGAGATCACTGTTCAGTCTGTCCAGCAAACTGTTAAGTGCTAGGTTCAATGGGAAACCTTGTCTTAAAGGCTGAAATGGAGGGCAGCTGAGGAAGAAACCTGGCATTGCTCTCCAGCTTCCACACATGTGCATGTGCGCGCGCGCACACACACACACACACACACACACACACACACACAAGAACTGCCTGACTTGGGGAATGCTATCTTCTCCTGACAGACAACCTAGATCTGAGGCTCTAAGTGACCTTCAAAAAGGCCACCCTGGTCCTCATCTAATTTGAAATGTAACCTTCTCTCCACTGTGAGGGGAAGGTACCCTCATGAGCAAACCAAGATGCTGTAGTGAAATTCCTTGTCCAGGGTCATGTGGCCAACAAGTGACAGTGACTATTTGTTAGACACCAGCTATGCTGACCGAGGGAAGGGTCACTGGACAGAGCCACAGAGACAGCCTACCCAAGTGGCTGGCCTCTGGGGTTGGCTAACACTGACTACCAGGCTCCTTCCAGCTCCATTTTTAGGGGCGCCTTCCTTTCAGGCCTTATGGAAGCTTCCGTGCCCCTTTGACTGAAGGGTTGGGCTCTTCCTATGCCCATGAAGATCTGAGGACGTTGGGCTGGAGCCAGACAAGATTACAGCCAGCACAGCCACCCCCTGGTCTCCAGATCTAGGCCTGCCACTGCCCCTCTCTCCGCCTCAGTTCCCTTCTCTGTGAAACAAAGGGCTCTGCTGAGCAGGGTGCTTATTCCTTTTACTGCTGATGATACTGCTGACTTTTTTTTTTTTTCTTCCTGAGACAGGGTTTCTCTGTAGCTTTGGAGCCTGTCCTGAAACTAGCTCTTGTAGACCAGGCTGGCCTCAAACTCACAGAGATCCGCCTGCCTCTGCCTCCCCAGCGTTGGGATTAAAGGCGTGCGCCCCTACCACCTGGCTACTGCTGACTTTTATTGCTGAAGGAGCAATGCCTCCCCTACTCTTGGGGGTAGGTGCTTGCAGGATTAGATACCCAGGATGACAGAAGGTTGCGCAGGACACGGCTCCGTCTGTGGTAGGCAAGCTTCCAGAGAACTTGCCTGTCCAGCCAGAAATATGCGCACTAGCCTCCTGGACCACACTGTCTTCTGCCATGTGCACACCCTCATGGAGAATTCCCTTCCAAAGGAAGCAAACAGTGAAGCTGCTCCATGACCTACGTGACTTCCAGGACGGAGTCCCAGGTGAGCGCAGACTCGGTGCTGCTTGCTGAAAGGCCCAGGTCTGCTCGCAAGGCTGGATTATTATTCAGGTCTCACAGGCTGCAGCAACACTCGCCTGCAGGGCTTCCCATTGACTTGAGGATGTGTTGCACTGAAGTCTTTTTTTGCCTATTTAGCCTCCTCCTCAGCACGGCATCCAGAGTGCTGGCTCTGCAGGCCTTTGTTTTATTACCACTCTGCTCTTTTGCTTAATGAGGGCACCATAGCTTGCTAATAAGAAACACATTGATGCTCGGGTCCCTTGTGGCCTGGGCTCAGGAGAGCCATCTCTAAGCCCTTGCTGTGTCCCCCAGACAGTGGCTGCAGGGTAGGACAAGATTCCTCTCTATTTTTCTCTCTCGTCAACTTCTGGGAGTCACTGAGCCAGCTCCCATCTTCTGTCTCTAGTGGTTCCGGGGATACACTGACTCCAAACTGTCTTACAGGAGGGGCAGATGTGGCCAGACGTTCCTCCTAGAGGAGGCTAGAAGGACCGAATGGTAACAGAAGTTTTAAGGCTGCCAGGAGCCCAGATCATGACTTCCAAGAAGTTAGGTTTCACATCTGACTTTTGTCATCTTTGTGACATCAAAGCAACTCACACAGCACAGGACAGTCAGGGCAGACAGGCCACCACTTCCCCAGTCCAAGCCTCCAGCAAAGTTCCAGAAGGTTGGAGATTTGTTTCTGAGCCCTGGGCTTCACTCACGTGCTGGCTGGTCTAGGCAGGGACTTGTGCTTCAGGGCAGCTGTTTTCCCATCGGATCAACCCATCTCTGTTTGATCCTCATTGCCTGAGACCAGAGGAGGAAGGGGAAAGAGGAAGGTTGTATGAAGCAAGGCAGATTCCTCGGGCTTAGAGTCCAGGGAGGGGAAGTGGGAAGAGGACAGGCTTCTGTGAGCCTTGGGGCCAGGCTGTCTCCAGCTCAGCCCCCAGGCCAGAGCTCAGACCTCTTTCTGAGAAAAGCCAGGGGGAAGATTCTTCCCGTTCTCAGGCGCCTCTGGAGGTCATGTGGTGATCTTTGAACACGGCAGTCCTAACGCACAGCCTGAAAAGTTAGTGCTCCCAGGAACAGCGATCGCAGCACAGCCAGGCGCCATTTCCAAATTCTGCCCTGGTGTGGGAATTGCTTTGAGCTTCTTCAAAAACAGAAAAGTGTGGGACCTCAGGCCTTCTCTGCTTAGCCCTGTGCTTCTCTAGCACATTTTTTTTCTTTCTTCTGGGGGAAGTGATACAGGCCCCAAAGTGAAAAACAGATCTCGCAGCCCAGACAACAAACAGGGACACCTGATTAACAAAAGAAGGCCACCCTGCTTCCCTGGACAGCACTACAGCCGTGTTCACTCCACACCCTTCTCTCCAGAACAGAACTGGCTGCCCTAGCACCTTCCCTCCTGCCAAGGTCAGTGAGGACAGGAGCCCAAAAGACATGTGGCCACCTCCTTCCAAAACACACACAGGGAGGTGACGTTTAAGGCGCCAGGGCCCATAACCGTCCTAATAAATGGCCCCCCAGAGTTTCACAGTGCCCTGAAGTTGTCCATTTGGTAAATAATAGAAACAGTTGTTCTTTATCAAGAGACATGGGTCTGGTTGTTTTGTTACTGCGAGACTTTTAAATGTCACAGCTCACATAGCTAGTCTTCAATCAGCGCATAGATTTTCTTTCTTTCTATTTCTTTAGTTTTATAAGTAAGATTATCTTTTGTACAGTCTTCCTCTTGTTTTGTTTTATTTTTGAGGCAGAATCTAGGTATATATCCCAGACTGGCCTCGAACCCCTGACCTTCCCGTCTCAGCCTCCCTTAGACTGGGAGGGTCACAGGGGTGTGCTACTGTGCCTGTCTTGCCTGTAGTTTTTCTGTGAAACCCTTTACTGACCACCATCAGTGAGACCTTTTCAACCTTTGTAATATTTGTGATTCTAAAATATCTTTTACATGGAATTGTTATTTTTGCATCTAGTTCCTATGCTCATGGGGCGCCTTTATCATCTGCGTCACTTACGCATCCCTCCTGCTGTGTCTGTCAGGACAGGTTTCCTCAGACGAGCTCGTGATGTCTTCTCGGCCATCGGTTTGTTTGTCTTCTTGGCTGGCCATGGATTTTTGTTTTTGGTTTTTTTCTGAACAGAAAAGGTACATTTACACGTAGTCACACTTAGCAGAAACTTTTTATTGAGAGTTTCTAGAACTGCGGCCATGCTTTAAAAAAAAAAAAAAGCCTCTTTCCAAAGTTTTTGCATATTGTTCTAGAAAGTTCTTAATTTTGGTGCTTCCTATTTAATCAGTGTGAATTTATTTCCTAGTAACGACAAGGCTTACAGCATGGTCATTCTCCTAGGTGTCTGTCTGTCTGTAGATTTGTCCTTCCTGCAAGCTGACACTGATCTCAGAGGCAAGCTCTTCAATGACAAGTTGGTTCCTCATGTGTGACTCCACTCAATCTGAAGAGCAGGCTGTCTGTCTGTCCTCCCTGCCTGCTGCCGTAGGTCTCAGAAGCAAACACTTCACTGGGAAGTTGGTTCCTCACGCGTGACTCTCAGACACACTCACCTTTAGAAGTTCCCTTTTGAGATTTGTGGGTTTCATTTCTCCATTGCGGTAGAGGAGTTTGATTTGTGCAATGGCATCCTGTCCTCTTGTTAGTGTGTAAAAACAGAAATGAACAGCTCAGGATGCAGCCATCATAACCTTCCCTCTAACCATGCAACCAGTTCTGCCCGGACCCTTTCCACAATGCCAGGGGGCAGTCAGCCTTGATCTTCTCACACTGCCTTGCTTGGCAGCTCCTCCCTTGTGACCCTTCCAAGTCTGATGTCCCTGCCCAAGCCTAGTTGTGTTCTTGGGCTATGCAGATTCTCCAAAAGCAGAGACCACCTCCCTCCTGCCTTGCCTGTTTGTACTTGCTGCATCTGCTGGCCCTGGTGCCTGACTGGTGAGTAGAAAGATGTGGGCGTGGCCATGAGTGGCTAAGCTCCACCCTTTTCCTCTCCATCACCTGCACTTCTAATGTGGAGTCCTGAGGAAGATTTGTCAATGGCCTGGGGGAGCAATCTTTGTGCCTTTAAAACCTGTCACTCTCTGTCATGGTCTGTGGACTACCTGCACTCATCTGGGAGGACAGCAGGTAGGGAACAAGGCTGTTTCACCCCACAGCGGTGCCTCTGCTGGGTTCCTGGGTGGGTGAATGGATGGAATGAAGGAAGGATGGATGCGTGGATGGGTGGGTGGGTGAGTAGGTATGTGGATGGACAGATGGGTAGGTGGACAGAATCATGGACAGCTAGGAGGATGACTTAGCTTTTGAGTGTGAGATTTCTGATATTACAAGTGTGGATGCTATTGGCTCACTGTCTGTGGCAAAACCCAGTATAAAAAGTTGTGTTATGGTGCTTGGATGAGACAGTATGAATGAATAGGCACTTCCCTTCCTTTCTGCAGCGACTTTTGTCACATGGAGTTATGATTTCCTTTTCACAATGACTGCTGTCAATCCAGCTCAGTGGATCCCTATCCTGGGTGACACAGTAAAGGCCTCACTCCACCTCTTCAGTCTCCAAGGCCAGTCCTCTAGCTGTTTCTCCCTGAAGCCAGTGCTATGGGCTGGACTTTGTCCAAATGTCTTGACCTTCCATGGACGTGTTCCAAATTGGACATGGGTTGGAGGACCAGGCAGAGTGCCAGCTTCTTCCTGTAGATCAGCAAACAGATTGCACCCCAGACCTTTACCCTCAAATCACCTGGCATCAACAACAATCTGCGAGTGTGTAACACAGGCAGAGAAAGCAAACAAGTTCCTGAGCACAAGCAGCGGTCAAACCCGCTCAGATTTTAACAGAGCCCTGACTTGTGAGATGTGAGCCAAGACTGTCAGTGGAGGCTCGGCAGCATGGGGAAGGAGGACTCCTTCAGTTCACCTTTGGCTCTCCTGTGCCGTTTAGAGCAGGCCTAGCTGGGCTCGCACATGCTCAGGGACCTCGTTAAATGGGAATTCTAACCAGAGGGTCCTGAGGTGGGACCTGAAAGTCTGCGTTCCCAATATCTATGATCCTGCACGTTCATAGACCACACGGGAAGAGACAGACGGATGGGTCTTGGCCCTTAGCTGCCATTGTCCCTGCAGTCATCAGAGTGTGGGCAATGCATTTCTCTGAGGCCTGGGGTCATGTTTCGTTTGTGCCATTACAATCCCTATTGGACTTCTGTTGCCCTTTCTCCAAGCCCGCCCCCAATTCCTCCTCTGATAAATGAAGACAGTGTTTAGAACTGCTAATGCCAATAGGGTCTCTATGTGCTCAAAAAAACCCAGAGAGCTTGATGTGCGTGCCCAAAGGTGACACCCATTCCTAAGGTCTGCCCCTGGTGGTTTTTCTTCAGATACAAATGACAGATCTCATCTGTACCCTAGCCAGGACCCCTCAACTTGATGTTATGCAGGACAGAAACACCAACTGGTTTCTCCAGCTTTCTTTCTGGCAATGAGGACAGGAGCCTCTCAGGAGGGCACACACTGCCCCTTCCTCAGGTCCCTGTGGGCTGAGCCTCTGCAAGTATTGGTCATGCCTGAGGCAGGCAGTCATGACACCATACCTCTCTCTGTTCCCTGCGGGGGACTCAAGACCCACCCCTCTCTCTAATAGGGTCTGTGGAGGTCACAGACTGAAAACCCCCTCAGAGCTCCCCTGTGCTCCACTCAGCTCTTTGGTGTGGACACAGATGACACACGGAAGTGACCGCAGGACTGAGCGCGAACGTCAGGAGCATCTGGCCAGGGTTTAGCAGTCAGTGGAACTGGGCTCTCCAGGCATCTTGGAATCAAGGGAGGAAAGCAGTGCTTGCTGGCAGCGGAGTCGGCTCTGATCAGAAGTGAGCCGAAAACAGCTTGTTTCCTGAAGCAGGAATTTCCATGGGCTGCAGTCTCTGCAGTCATGAGATCGGGAATTCCAATCTTTCCATTTAAACGGTCCAGCTTTGCTCCTTGTCTCTACCCCTCACAGATACGTGTTCAGCCTTGGTAGGGGTCCACTGGCATGGTCACAGAAGAAGCCGCTGGTCCCTGTCTCCAACCCTGGCAGCGGCACTCGAATTCTCTGTGACCCTCTTTCCCCACTGAGAGGACCGTTGGACTGGAAAGTACTGGATGCCGCTCTGGGACTCATAACCAGCATGGCCGTGAGCTTGTGGCAAAGGCAGAAAGCTGCTGATGATCAGAGCTGGCTGGACTCTGAGACTGTCCCCATGGTGGGCATGGCTCTTCCTATAGCACCCTGTCCTCCTCCTCTGCCCGACCTGTGTTGACGATTCCCCGTGCCCCACCCTTCCAGTCGGCCTCTGAGGACCCAGCATCTGCTCTGTGCTCTTGTTTCTATAATCATGGGGGCTACTCTGAATGTCACAGCGTTGGTCACCTCCCTCCTCTGCTTGAGGTTGTTGTTCCTAACGCTTGTGCTTTAGGAAGCCAAACAGGAGATGTATTTGCACCGTGTGTGGGCTCAGGGAGAGAGCATCTGGGGGGCTCTGTACATCCGCCGACCTTTGTCTTCCCTCCGTTGGTTGCCATCGTGTTCATAGACAAGTATGTGCCAGAGTGACTGGTGCTCCGGGCTCTGGCTTACAGTGGGCACATTCAGAGAATCCACTGACCGCCAGGGCAGATGCTAACCCAAACCCACAGACACACCTCACTACAGAAACGTCCCAAGCACTCACTCGTAAACATATGCTCAAGGGTTCATCCGAGTTCGTTGCTGTTTGATTACCTTCTACACACACACACACCTGTTCAAACTAGCACGTGCCAGTGAGCATAGCGGGGGCTCGCATCAGTTAGAAGTCGACACACTCAGAGGTCTCCTCACAGATCCATCCCCGCCAGACCTCACGTGGCCTCCTCCTTTGCTTGTCAAACTTTGAGGTCCCAAGCAAGCCATACTGTGAAAACGCCACTTGATAGTCGTGGAAACTGAGGTAGGTCAGGACCGAGTGAGCTGTTCTGAAGAGCAGCTTGGAAGGGTGAGATGAACGGTCTAGGCAGCCCCGCCTTTGAGGAACTGATGTGTGAACCCTGAAATGGCAGCATCTGGTCACTGCACCAACGACCAAAGGACGTGTCTCCCCTCATTCCTGCATGCCAAGGACCTTCTCCAGGGATGGTGGGACTGTCTGATACCCACTCAAGGTTTATTGCCTGCATTCGTCAGAGTGACTATACCCTTGGCTGCACAGGGGAGAACCACAGAGCTCCTACCTGGTGTCCAGTTACCTCTAGGGACTCTTTAGCTTTCAGGTGTCTACAGTTGCTTCCGCCCCTCACCCAGAAGGTCCTCCTCCCAGGCCTTTCCTCGTGGGTCTCAGAAGAGCCCTTTCTGTGCCCTCTGCCTGGCACCAGGGTCTAGATCCTGTGCTCCTGTCCATGGCTCTGCTGGGATGTCACATTCTTCTCTGACAGCTCAAGCAGGGAAAATGGAGACACAGAGAGTCTGCAGGGGCTCAGCCAGCCCCATACTCACCCCCTGTTCCCTCCCTGTGGCACCCTGTCTACTGGGCTGGCAGGGTCTCTGCTGGAGGTTCTGGAGCTAAATGGAAAGTAAAGATTTTTCACCAGGCCTCACTGGTGCCTCTGCCTGGTGTGGGGCCTGGCTGCCCTGCCACCCGTCCTGACATTTCTTTGCTGCCTCCACCTGCATGGCTCTCTCTGGGAAGCTGACAGGACCAAAGGGGGGGGCTAATTAGGTTTTCCTATCCCTAACTCTGCTTCCTTGGAGCCATCCCATCCTGCCGGTGAAGAGCAGTGACCCTGTTGTTCAGTCCCGCGAAGCCTGGAAGTCTCTCAGCTCAGCTCCATGTGTGCTGAGCGCCTCCCTCAGGTAGTGTTCACTGAAGAGGCTTTGACCTGGCCAGCTCAGGATCCTAAGGACACCGCATAGGAACACAGGGGTAACAGTGTAAGCCATAGTCACAACAGAAAGAGAAAAATTGGCAAACTGGTGTTAAAAATTCTCAAAACAAACTTATTAGCTAATGCAGGCAGTTACCATGACAACCAAACAGCACAGAAACAAACCTTCCCCGTGCAGACTCATTACAGGAAGACTTCCTAGCGCCATTCCGAAGGTGTATTATTTTCCACTCTCAGTTATAATAAATTTTTTAATAAACTGATTTGAAACACAGTTGCAGAACCGGGCGTGGCAGGGATCTCCACACAGAGGCAAACGTACTTAGGTTCAGGGCACACCTATTCACAGTTGTACGTTACAACAGGCTCGACCACGAAGTGTGGCCTAAGGTACAAGCCAAGGCTGGTCCGGTGGGGTGCAAGGCCATCAGTGTGGCAGTGGCAGCTGACCTTCCTCCTTGACAGAGTGACACAGAAGTACCCTTGAGACCAACCATTTGAATTAAGCCCTCGCCTGGAGGTGCAGGACTTTCCCTGAGGAGTCCTGTTTGCATTCACCCCAGTTAGAGAGGGCATGGACAGTCCGAAGAAATGATTCCATCCGGGTCCAGCTTGCTGAGATAATGAGTCATTAGGGTTCCTGAGGAGGCACCTGCATCTTGCAAAGCCCACCCCAGCGTGGGTGACGAATCATGAGAACCTCCTCACTATAGTCCCCACCCTACTCAAACTTCCAAGTCTTGCCTGCTAGTACCTCAGAGCCAAGTGTAACTTGGGGCAGGATTACACTCAGCCTGGGATGAGGACCAGGAGTGAGTGAGTGGCTGGAATCTGAGGGATCTGATGACACCCTCAGATCGTGTGGGTAACCATTAGTGCTCTGATTCCAAGACTACAGAGGCCCTGTTGTGTTCTTCACACCTGGGATCAGCCGAGAGCTGAGATCGTGTGGGTAACCATTAGTGCTCTGATTCCAAGACTACAGAGGCCCTGTTGAGTTCTTCAGCACCTGGGATCAGCCGAGAGCACCTCCCACTCCTGTCTAAACCTTGACTCATTGAGGAGAGCATGACCACGTTAGTCTGCGTTTCTCCTGGCCAGGCTGCCCGGGATATTTCCTTCCCAAAACAAATGAAGGAAACCAGCACCACCACAGCAAGTGGGGTACATAGCCTGCTTCCTCTGCTGCTGGGCAGTAATGCCTAGATCCTAAGGAAGTTCTCCCTTTCCCCTTATCCACAGCAGGACATGCTTGCTTTCTCCACAAAAGCAGATGGCAAGCACGTAAGGCTAAGTGTGCACCACGGCCTGTCCATACCGCTCACCTCGCCTCCTGCTGCTGCTGTGGACAGCCATAGGCAGTGGCAGGTGGTGGGCGTGACTTACACAAGTCAATGCATTAGTTTCTTCTCATGCATGTGACAAGGCAGCTGAGAGAAACCCTGAGGGGGGAACGATTTGTTTTGTCACATAGTTTCAGAGGCTTGGTTCCCACACAGCTGACTGTTGAGGCAGAGCACCATGGTGGAAGAGAGTAGCTCACCTCATGAGGCCAGCCAGGAAGCAGGAAGAGGCATGGGGCAAGATGCATTCTGCAAAAATACAACCCTTAGCAACCTGCTTCCTTCAACTGGGCTCCACCTCTTTACATGTCTGCCTTCCTGCAGAAATACCCTCCGATTGTGACTCCATCAACAGATTATCTCATTGATGAAGGCAGAGCCTCCTCGTGGTCCGGTCACTTATAAGGCCCAGCACTGAACACGGCTTCATTTAGAGCCTACAGGCTTGCCCACCACCTGATGTCATGGAACATTATAAAGGTATTTTCTCAATGGAGGCTCCCTCCTCTCAGATAACCGTAGCTTGTGTTGAGTTGACATAAAACTAGCCGGCACAATGCAGCTGATGTCCCTCAGCAGTAGAAGGAAGGAGATGCCACCATACACGACAGGGGGATCTTGAAAGTCAGAGGTTAGGAACCAAGGCTCTTTCGGGATCCACGGTCTAGAACCAGCAAAACACCCTCTGATGATAGACCCCTGACTGGTGCTTACAGAGTCTGACAACCATGGAACAGGGGTACTTTGGACACAGAGGGAGCAGCCTGAAGCTCCTCTGAGGCGGCAGCACCTTAGATCTGCTTCAGTCAACACTCTGCCTTATTGTTAATGACTTCAGCATTAATAAGTTGATGTAAGTGGTTTTGTTTTGTTTTGTCTGGATTTTGTCTCACATCTCTTGTCACCCAGACTGGCCTCCACTCACTAAATAGCTGAGGATGACTTTGAACGTCTGACTCTCTTCTGCCTGACAAGTGCTAGGATTATAGGTGTGTACCACCATATCCAGGTAAAATTTAAGTTTTCAATAAGAGAGCAGAAATAGGAATGCAGGGAGATGGGTGATTTTGTGGCAGTGACCATGTCTCAGGGTCATGTGACCTGACCTGTCCCACATTGTGGTAGTCAGCTATCTATTGCTATAATAAAATAATTGAGAAAAACAAACTAAAAGGAAGAAAGGCTTATTTGGGCTCATGGTTTCTAAGGTTTCAGTTCATGGTCACTTGGGGCTGTTATTTCTGGGCCATGGTGAAACAGATTGTCATGGCAGGAACCACAGCCGTTCAGCTCATGGTGTCTAGGAACACAGAGTGTCTATTGGGAGTTAATTTTTTTTAAAGCCATGTTCCCAGTGACCTCCCTTCTCCAACTAGGGCCCTACATCCTGGAAGCCCACTTGGCTATAAACTCATCAGTGGGTTGATCCATTGTTGAAATCAGAGCCCCCCTCCCCATCACCTTCCTGAGCCTTTAACTCATGGGCCTTTGGGGGCTCTCCAGACACAAGGCATATCAAGTGTGGGCGCTGGGATTGTGTGGAACCAGTCAGAGGCTGGAAATAAGTAGGCTGTCTATGGCAAACTGCATGCAACAATTCTTTTTTGAGATGCTATTGTATGCCAGACAGTCTCTTCCTGGCATGGGTGGACAAGGCCACATCCCATTTATTGCGGCTGACAATAAACAGAAGAAAAAAATATCTAACTTGTCAAGTTATGACACAGGCTAGGAAGGGAAGTCAAACTGGAGACAGGAAGGAGGCGTGGATGGAGCCATATTAACTGTACCTCTCAGGGAAGGCTCTCAGGTAAGGTTGAATCCTGATAATTTAGGGAATAGGGAAGGGAGGTCAGGCCAATGACTCTGATGCAAAAGGGGTCCTAGGTGGAATAGAGCCAGGCAAACCCTGTGACCAGAGTGTGCCAGCTGTGGGGGACAGGGGCAACAGGCTGGTAGGGTGAGTGAACATGTAGCTAGGGGATCTGGGTCAGTGTGAGAAGACCCTGTATCCTTCCTGGGTAGAGTCCTCCCTGCCTGCACTTGCTCCCCCTCCCATACCTCTGTCTGTGCTGTGGTAAAAGCTTGCTGTCACAGGAGATGATGCTACAAGATGAAGTCCTAGGCCAAATCAGCAGCAGTGAGGATGATCAGGCCCTGGATCTCCTCAAAACAGAAAACCCCAGCAGGGCTCACATCCCCGGGCAGGAAGCTGCCCCTCCCCATCCAAAGTCCCATGTCCTCAGCCTGCTCTCTAGGAAGGCCTATGATGGTCTCTTTGTCACCCCAGGACAGCAGGACAGATGGGAAGAAGTCTTTGTGGATGACCTCATGACACAGGATTTGTGCACTGGCTTGCAAAATCCAAGCACAATTCATTTCAGGCACAATTGCTGGACCAGAATTGCCATCACCCAGGACAAAGGCCATGTTCACTCAATGGTAAGTAAAAAATGTCTTCCAAGTCACTGGCCATAAAGTTGGGCAGATGTCGTGTGAAGCGAAGGGAGGGTAAAGTGGGGAGAGCAGACCTAGTTGGGCTTCAGATCCACAACTTCCCACAGAAATTCTGCTTTCCCATGCCAGTGAATGGGCAGGGACAAGCATGGAGCTCTGCTGGGGTAAAGGACCTGGAGAAGCTGGAGGTACAGGGTCAATCTGAGCCTGAAGTCACTGGAGCTGACCAAGGCACAAGCTGCACGCTTGGTTGCCCTGCTCTCTTGCTGGCTTGAAAAATAATTGCATTCTCTGTGCAGCACTGCAGCTTGTCACAGCTGAAGGAAGACATGCTGGGCTGTATGTAGTACCACAGCACAGAAGGAAGAAGCCCTCAGCCTGAGAATCCTATGTTGCTTCAGCAGAATGCAGGGCTGTGAGCTGACAGGTTAGTGTCGCCCAACCGTGAGGACCATCTCAGCATTGGTACCTCAGAGGTGTGCTTCTTAGGATCATGGATGATGGGGGCACTACCTGAATAGAGGGCAGATTCTCAGGTCTTGCCAATGAGGGTGACACACATGGGCCACACCCACCAGATGGTGGTAGGCAAGCTTAAAGTGGCAGGCAGACCCATGAAGGCCACAGACTCATGTGATGGCAGCAAACTTCTCATGCACAGTGAGAAGTAGTTCCACAGAGAAGGGGGATGTGGTCACTCAGAAACCTTCCATCACAGCTAAAACATGGTCTTTGTGTCCACTCCAATTACTACCTTCATCAGTACAGAGTGGGAAGGGTCAGAGTGATGTGGGATTCCCCTCTGTATGCTATAAATATGCTTTATTACCATTGGTTAATAAAGAAGTTTCCTTGGCCTCTACCAGGGCAGAATATAGCCAGTGTGGAAGAGATATAAAGAGAGAGTAGACAGAGTCAGAGAGATGCCATGTAGTTGCCAAAGGAGAAAGATGCTGGAACCCTGCTACGTAGGCCACAGCCTCGTGGTGATACACAGATGAATAGAAATGGGTCAATTTAAGATGCAAGAGCTGAGCGACCTCCACAGGAGCAGGTACAAGGGAGGGAGCCACTGCTGAGAGAGCAGGTCCAAGTCAGAGACCTCTGCGGGACCAGGCTCGAGTCAGGGACCTCCACTAGAGCACACCTAAGTTAGCTACCTTAGCCGGAGAAGGCAACAACCTCCACAAGAGGAGGCCTGAGCCAGCAACCTCTGCCAGAGCAGGCCCAAGGCAGCAACCTCAGCGGGAACAGGCCTGAATGACCCCTGGTAACCCAACCTCTAGGAACACTGAGAAACCTCCAGGGTGACTAGAACTGTGGCTCTGACTGCACCACAAGAAGCAACCATCAGAGCCTTGGATCCACTGGCACCTGGAAGATTGATCACCAGAGACACAGCCCCAAATATACCAATCAGAGGAAAAGATAGGTAGACAAGGTAAGAATACATTCAACTCCACAAAGAGCAACACAACACCAACAAAAACTAGTGGGTCCTACAACAGCAAGACTTGAACAACCAAATATAGATGAAGCAGAAGAAAATGACCTAAAAAAAACTTTAGGAGAATGTTTGAGGCCCTTAAAGAAGAAATGAAAAATTCCTTCAAAGAAATGAAGGGAAAGACAAAAAAATTGAAGAAATCAACAAATCCCTTAAAGAAAACCAAGAAAAAGCAATCAAACAGATGAAATAAACTATTCAAGACATGAAAACCGAAATAGAGACAATAAAGAAAACACAAACTCAGGAAATTATAGAAACAGAAATTATAAGAAAATGATCAGGAACCATAAATGCAAGAACAAACAGCAGAATACAAGAGATAGAAGAGAGAATCTCAAGTGCTGAAGATACTATAGAGGAAATAGACTCATCTGTCAAAACAAAAGCTTAACACAAAATATCCAGGAAATATGGGACACCATTAAAAGACCAAACTTAAGGGGCTGGAGAGATGGCTCAGCAGTAAAAGACCAAACCTAAGAATAATAGGAATGGAAGAAGGAGAAGAAGTCGAACTCAAACACACAGAAAATATATTCAACAAAATCATAGAAGAAAACTTTCCCAAAGTAAAGAAAGATTTGCATATGAAGATACAAGAAGTTGTTGTGATCCAGCTGCCCTCACTCCCCCTGACAGACAGCGGAACTTCCTTGTGGTCTGTACTTGACAAGGATGTGTGTGTTCTTTCTGGCCGGTGGTTATCCACAGAAGCAGTAGAGGTATAAAAGGCTTTTAGCGCAGGGCAAAATAAAAGTTGCTGTTCTTCCACCTGAAAAGAAGCCTCTGTGTCTCAGTCCCGGCACCCCCCGCCAGTCTTGGCATCCAGGCTGCGCTGGTGTGGCAGCTTACAGACCACCAAATAGACTGGACCAAAAAAAAAAAGTTCCCTTGCCACATAATAATCAAAACACTAAATATACAGAATAAAGAAAGAATATTAAGAGCTGCAAGAGAAAAGGGTCAATAACATATGAAGGCAGACCTATCAGAATTACATCTGACTTCTCAATGGAAACAACAGAAACCAAAAGGTCCTGGTCAAGTGCTATGCAGACATTAAGAGACCACAGATGCCACAGATACTATACCCAGAAAAACCCAATCACCATAGACAGATAAAACAAGATATTCCATGACAGAACCAAAGTTGACCAAAACCTAGCCACAAACCCACCACTACACAAAGTACTAGAAGGAAACGCCAACCCAAGGAAGTTTGCTACATCCACAAAAACACAGACAATAGATGATCTCACAGCAGCAAATCCCAAAGAAGGAAAAACACACAAAATAATATCACCAACAATGAAAACTAAAATAACAGGAGCTAGCAAACACTGGTCATTAATATCCATTAATATAAATGGACTTAACTCACAGGCTAACAGATTGGATACAAAAACAGAATTCATCCTTAACCTCAAAGACAGACATCACCTCAGGGTAAAGGTTTGAGAAAAAAATTTCCAATCAAATGGACCTAAGAAACAAGCAGGTGTAGCTAGTTATCCTAATATCTCACAAAATAGGCTTCAACCTAAAATCAATCAAAAGAGAAAAAGAGGACATTTCATATTAGTCACAGGAAAAATCCATCAAATTTCAATACTGAACATCTATGCCCCAAATACAAGGGCACCCTCATATGTAAAAGAAACACTATAAAGTGTAAATCACACATTAAACACCACACACTAATAGTGGGAGACTTCAATACCACACTCTCACCACCGGAATGGTTAGTCAGACAGAAAATTAACAGAGAAATGAGGGAACTGACAGATGCAATGTCTCAAATGGACTTAACAGACATATATAGAACGTTCCATCCAAACATAAAAGAATGTACCATCTTCTCAGCACCTCATGGAACCTTCTCAAAAATTGACCACATACTCAGTAACAAAACAAATCTCAACTGATACCAAAAAATTGAAATAACCCAATGTATCTTATCACCATGGCTTAAAATTAGAATTCAATAGCAACACTACTTCCAGAAAGCCCACAAACACATGAAAATTAAACAATGCTCACCTTAATCATCAATGGGTTAAGGAAGAAATAAAGGGAGAAATTAAAGAGTTCCTAAAATTCAATGAAAATGATCACACAACATACTCAAATTTATGGGATGCAATGAAAGCAGCGTTAAGAGGAAAGTTCATAGCCTACATAAAGAAGGTGGAAAAATCCCACATTAGTGAATTAACAGAACATTTGAAAAATTTAGAAAAAAGAAGCAAACTCACCTAAGAGAACTAGATGGCAGGAAATAATTGAATTGAGAGTTGAAATCAACAAAATAGAAACAAAAAAAAATACAAAGAATCAATGAGACAAAGAGTTGGTTCTTTGAGGAAATCAACAAAATAGTCAAACCTTTATCCAAACTAACCAAAAGGCACAGAGAGAATATCCAAATTAACAAAATCAGAAATGAAAAGGGGGACATAACAACAGACACAGAGAAAATACAGAGAATCATCAGATTTTGAAAATCTGTACTCAAAAAATTAGAAAACTTAAAGTAAATTGACAATTTTCTGGACAAATATCACTTACCAAAATTAAATCAAGACCAGATAAGCAAATTAAATAGACCTATAACTGCTAAAGAAATAGAAACAGTCATTGAAAAATCTCCTAACCAAAAAAAAAAAAAAAAAAAAAGCCCAGGGACAGAATTCTACAAGATTTTCAAAGAATACCAATACTCCTCAAAGTGTTCCACACAATAGAAACAGAAGGAACATTGCCAAACTCTTTTTATGTGGTTAAGTTACCCTGATACCCAAACCACACAAAGACATTACTAAGAAAGAGAATTACAGACCAATTTTACTCATGAACATTAATGCAAAAATACTCAATAAAATACTGGCAATTGAATCCAAGAAAACACATCAGAAAAATCACCCACCATGATCAAGTTGGCTTCATCCCACAGATGCAGGAATGGTTCAACATACAAAAATGTTGTAATGTAATAAATTAATGTAATCCACCATATAAACAAACTGGAAAAAAAACCCACATGATCATCTCATTAGCTTCTGAAAAGGCCAACAAAATACAACATTCCTTCATGATAAAGGTCTTGGAGAGAGCAGAGATACAAGGAACATACCTAAACATAATAAAGGCAACAGCAAGTTGACAGCCAACCTTAAACTAAGGGGAGAGAAACTCAAAGCGATCCCACTGAAATCAGGAACAAGACAAGGCTGTCCACTCTCTCCATACCTATTCAATATAGTTCTTGAGGTCCTAGCTAGAGCAATAAGACAACAAAAGGAGATCAAGGGGGTACAAATTGGAAAAGAAGTCAAACTTTCACTGTTTGCTGATGATATGATAATTTACATAAGCGACCCCAAAAATTCTACCAAAGAACTTCTACAACTCATAAACACCTTCAGTAATATAGAAGGATACAAAATTAACTGTAAAACATCAGTGGCCCTCCTGTACACAGATGATAAATGGGCTAAGAAAGAAATCAGAGAAACATCACCCTTCACAATAGCCACAAATAGCATAAAATATCTCAGAGTAACTCTAACAGTCCTGTACAATAAAGGAACTTCAGTGGGCATCACAATCCCCAACTTCAAACTCTACTACAGAGCTACAGTACTGAAAACAGTCTAGTATTGCCATAAAAACTGACAGGAGGACCAATGGAACTGAATCCAAGACCCGGATATCACCTACGAACACCTGATTTATGACAAAGAAGTAAAAAATATAAAATGGAAAAAAGAAGGCATATTCAACAAATGGTGCTGGCATAACTAGACATCAACATGTAGAAGAATGAAAATAGACCCCTATCTATCACCATGCATAAAACTCAAGTCCAAATGGATCAAAGACCTTAGCATAAAGACAACCACACTGAACCTCATAGAAGAGAAAGTGGGAAGTACATTTGAATGCTTTGGTATACGAGACCACTTCCTAGATATAACCCCAGCAGCACAGATACTGAGAGAAACAATTAATAAATGGGACCTTCTGAAACTAAGCTTCTGTAACACAAAGGACACAGTCAACAAGACAAAACAGCAGCCTACAGAATGGAGAAAGATCTTCACCTACCCCACATCAGACAGAGGTCTGATCTCCAAATATACGAAGAACTCAAGAAATTGGTCATCAAAAGAACAAATAATCCAATAAAAAATGGAATACAGACCTAAACAGAGAACTCTCAACAGAGGAACCCCAGATGGCTGAAAGATACTTAAGAAAATGCTCAACATCCTTAGCTATCAGAGAAATGCAAATCAAAACAACTCTGAGATTCCATCTTATACCTGTAAGAATGGCCAGGTTCAAAAACACTATGACAACTTATGCTGGAGAGGATGTGGGGTAAAGGGAACACTTCTCCACTGCTGGTGGGAGTGCAAACTGGTACAGACCCTTTGGCTATCAGTATGGTGATTTCTCAGAAAATTAGGAAACGACCTACCTCAAGACTCAGCAATACCACTTTTGGGTATATACCCAAAGGATGCTCAATCGTACCACAAGGACATGTGCTCAACTATGTTCATAGCAGCATTGTTTGTCATAACCAGAACCTGGAATCAACCTAAATGCCCCTTGACTGGTGTGGGAGGTCCTTCTGTCTGTGTGTGTCTTTTTTAAATTGGTTAATGAATAAAGAACTGCTTTGAGCCTATGGCAGGGAAGAACAGAACTAGGCAGGGAAAGCTAAGCTGTATGCTGGGAGAAAGAAGGGCAGAGTTGGAGACATGCCATGGAGCTGCCGCCAGAGTCAGACATGCCGAAACTTTGCTGGTAAGCCACTGTCACATGGCGATACACAGATTAATGGAGATGGGTTAAATTAATATGTAAGAGTTAGCCAATAAGAAACTAGAGCTAATGGGCCAAGCAGTGATTTAAATAATATGGTTTCTGTGTGATTAATTTTGGTCTGAGCAGCCGGGAACTAACAAGCGGGCCCCTCTGCCAACACTTGACCAAAGAATGGATAAGGAAAATGTGGTACATTTACACAATGGAGTACTACAGAGCAGAAAAAATAATGACATCTTGAAATTTGCGGGCAAATGGATGGATCTAGAAAACATCATATTGAGTGAGGTAACTCAGACCCAGAAAGACAAATATCATATGTACTCATTTATAAGTGGCTTTTAGACATAAAGCAAAGAAAACCAGCCTACAATTCAGTCCCAGAGAACCTAGACAACAATGAGGACCCTAAGAGAGACTTACATGGATCTAATGTACATGGGAAGTAGAAAAAGACAAGATTTCCTGAGTAAATTGGGAGCATGGGGACCATGGGAGAGGGTAGAAGGGGAGGAGAGAAGAAGGGAGGGGAGTGGAAAAAATATATAGCTCAATAAAAACAACAAGAAAATTAAAAATAGATGTAAGAGCTAGCTAGAAATATGCCTGAGTCACTGGCTGAATAGTGTTGTAATCAATACAGTTTCTGTGGTTTTGGGGGTCTGAGTGGCTGAGAAACAAACGAGCAGCCTCTGCCTACATCAGAGGGGAAGCACAGTGTGTTCTTTGTAAATGAGTACAGAGGAATTCCACCATGTGGCCAAAATTTATTTAGAGCCATGCCCAGCAGCATAGGTTATGGGGAGGATGGGGACAATCCAGCTGTGATGTGAGACCCACCTGGGTTTCATGGTCACTTCCCAGAGCAACTGAGCTGGGGAGAAGGAGGACTCATGGCCTTGAACTTTCTGAAGTTACGTGAGCCTGGTAAGATCCAGAGGCAGTGCAGGGCATGGGCAAAGCCACAGGGGACCAGCATTACCAGGCAGGGGTCACAAATCCTATGCTGTCACAAAGCAGCACCTCCCACTCACATTGACACCTTTCTCCTTCCATTGTTAGGGCATCTCCGGCCCTTTCCTATGGCCTATTCAGGGGCTGTCACAGGGCTTTCACTTAATGCCCAGCTTCTTTAGCCCCACAAGGCCTTGCTGGGTGCTTGCTGAAGTCCACCAGTCTCTCCTCATATGGCAGAAGGAAGGCCAGCCATGGACTTACATTAGCACTTGTGGGGTGTTTTCACACCTGGGTGGGAACAGAAGTCTGGGGGCCAGTGAGATAGCTGTGTACTCATTGTGAGCAAAGCTCTTAGAAGGCAAGTGCTCTGATCAGCCCACCACCAGCTCGCCAGACTGGCGGACAGGGCTGTTTCTCCCAGAGGAAGCAAGACATCCCTTTCCCGCGGCCCTCATCTTCTGGGTCTAGTCCACGTGGCTCTAAAGTTCCTGTCTGCTCCCTGGTCCATGTCTGTATCTTCGCTTGTCTGGTCAAGGATTTCATACATGTTCTGATCAAGCTCACCCATTCCCTTCCTTCCAGTTCCTCACATATTCCCTTCTCCACTTTCCCTTCCCAACTTCCCATGCTTTTGTTATATTAAAAAAAAAAAAAAAGCTCAATTTCTGTTGCTTATCTGTGCAGAGTGTAGGACTGTTCACTGGAGCATGGGCAGCCTCCCGGGGTTTGCATCCCTGAAAAAAAGCTGACTGTCCCTCACACATTGCATGCCAGCATCTTAACCCGCAAAGGGCGAAGGACTGTAGTGCCCCTCCTGACAACTGGGTTCGAATCAGTGTTAACCATGGTAGGAGGCACAGCGTCCTTGTGCTCACCGATAGCACTAAGGAACCTGAAATGTGAGACCACAGGGCTGTTCCTCCAAAGGAAGGGATGCATAACCTGCCATGCACCCAGAAGGCTGGACGCAGATGTGGGACCTGGAGACCTTTATGCTACCCATGTGGCCAGGATCCTCCCCAGACCCTTATTGTAGGCCTGCTTTTCTTATTCAGTCTAAAGAAATCCTCTTTATGGAAGGTGTCACACATACTTGACAAAGAGTTTGGATGTAGTCAAGTCCAGTCTTTCTTTATCTTACTTTGTTCCTCAAGGAGATTCATGTGTGCTTCATTGTGAACACGGGACTGAGTTTATTATCACCAGAAAAGTTTTCACCAAATTGCCTTGTGCTTAAATAAGCCAAAAATAAACTGCTTGGGTCGGACTCACAAAGTTTGAACCAATATCAGGTACTTAGTCATGTTGAAACAAGCTACCTTCTTGCCTGGCCAGGATAACTACTACTGCTGGCCATGGTGGCCTCAGAGACCTCGTGCAGAACACCTTGTGAGCAGTGGCCTTCTCAGCTGGTATTGGGAATGTCACACGTGGAACCCACTGACTTCTTCAGCTCCAGAGTCGCAGGAACCTCTGGTTCTTACGGCACATCCTGCCTCGGTCATTCCAAGAGCTTGTACTCTGGGGCTGAGTACGTCTTTAAAACCAATGGTCAGAATCGCCTGGGTCCTAGAGAAAATCATGCCACCCTCATGTTCAGCAAATCCCAGAATCTGGGTGCCTGTGGTATATCAAGAAAGAGCCCCTCAGAACCTGGGTGCCTGTGGTTGGTCAAAAAAGAGGTCCCCAGAACCTAGGTGCCTGCGGTGGGTCAAGAAAGAGGCCACTATGCTGACTCTCCTCTCTTTCAAGATGACAAATGAGACTACTAGACAGGGCCTTGGGATCCCTGTGCAAGCCCACCGTGAGCTGAGTTCAGGTTACTACAGACATCTGGGAAATGTCAGGTATCTTCTTGGTTCCCACGGCATTATGGACAGTGTACCTGAACTCACAATAAAATTGGAGTGCTGTCCTTCATGCCAAATGCCGTTTATTGTATCTCCACAGAGTCCTAAGTATAAGTTTCAGGTCATTGTCATTGGAGACTTATGTGGGACCAGATGTCCCATCACCTCCATCAGTGACAAAGACCCTCAGCAAGGGTGTGGATGGAGGAAATAGGGGACGTGGATTTGTTCACACCTCAAATAATGAGGCAATTGGTCTCCTCTTGAAGAAGAAGAAGTGGGTGACCTGAGGCATGGTATGTGTCCATCTCTAAAGCAGGTGACCTCCAGAGTCTCAAAATAACAGCACACGTCCCCAAGGAAGCATCAGGGATGAAATACACATAAAGTAAAAACTCCACAGAAATAAAAGAATGAAAAAGACCAACTATGCTGATAAAGGATCCCCTTATGCCCAAGTGAGGACAGAGGACCTGCGATACTTTGTGTGATTTGCTCCAGAAGCAGCTGGCACAGAGCAAATGATGAGCACACTGTGCCGCCGCAGTGGGAAGGGCAAGGGGTCCCCACCGGAGGTCAGGGAGCTGGTCGACTCCAGCTTGTGCGTCTTGGATGTCAGCAGCAAAGCCTGGCCATATTTGCTGTCTCGGTAAGACGTTGACTCGTGAATATCAACGTGATTAGACTGTGAACTCTCAGAAGAGCAGGAATGCACGCTGCTGGGGTTTCCAGAAAGACTTAGGGAGACCTGCCTGAGTGTGAATGGCACCACCCTGCAGGCTGGAGGCCTGGATGGGTTGATGGGAGAGAGGAAGGATTTCCGTGGGGCAGGCCTCTCCTTTCTCTGCAGCCTGGGCGCACAGTGTAAATGGCTCACTCCGCCACGCCCTCTCAACCACTGTGGCTCGAAGCCTCTGAAGCCTCCTCGAGCATCACTTCTCTACGAGCCCCAATGGTAGGAAACTGACCAGCGGTCAGCTTTTCCAACAACGAATGCCAAAGAGTGTGTCCAGGCCTGGGAGAAGGTTCCAGCTAAACCGGAAGAGAAGTGGCAGGGCAGCTTCCTCCAAACCCTCTCTGGGGTAACACAGAAGATTCTGGGTTCCCAGAGGCAGGAAGGCCAGGGTCTCCAGTTGGAAAAGAACAAGATGAACAGGATGGTTCTCACACATTTCCAGGGGCTGCTGCACCATAGGCTAAGCCCGAAGGTCACGGTGCCACTCTTTATTCCTGTGACTTTGCAGATACCCCAAGATTTCGGTTTCATCCCGGCCCTCCTCCCCCAATCCCGTCCCTGCTAAGGGAGCTACCTGGTGCCTGGCACTGGTTTGACTCTGGGTTCAAAGTGTTCTGTTGTGGCCAGCAGGGTCCCAAGAGACTCCACAGGCCTTTGCCGAGTATGTGATGTTCTGAGTCAGACTGGACCTGGGGTAAGGTATCACAGAGCAGAGATGTCTGGCGGCCTCAGGATTAGGTTACTGTGTAAAACAGGATTTTAGGCATCTACTATGGGCTTCCGTATCCCTGAGGTGAGGTCAGCTTGGCTCATGCCGAGACAAAGTGGCCCTGAAGTGCCTGCAGTTTTTAGAAGCAGAGTTTAATTGGAAACAAACTTCTCTGGCAAGAGTTGCCTTCTGGGAAAATCACCTTCAGATATGCAAAACCAGGAGGCCGAGGAGGGCCTAGAAAGATCCGCCTTGGGGCATAATGTGAGCACTTTCTGCAAGGGAACTGAAGGAGACAATTCTCGGCATTTAAAACAAATTGTGCTGATGGCTGATATTTCCTGAAAGATCCAGGCTGTTGAGCCGCCCAGGATGAATCTAGCAGCTGGCACAGGCTCCCTTGGGGCTCAACTGAGGGACAAGGAACAGCCCCAGGCACATTGCCAGGGCTCTGAGGGAAAATTCCTGTCCTCAGGGGAACCAGGGAGGGGAGCAGGAGTGTATGCTCTGAAAAGCAGAGAGAGCATCAGATGCTGATGGAGAGGGGAGGCTCCCCCAGCCTTGGAATCCCAGGGAGGGCAGAGGGGGAGGGAGGCTGGTGGTAAGCTCCTGATTCTATAGGGCAAATTCATCCAGAACCTGCAGGGTTCAGAGAATACGGGTTGGCATGGTCGGGCAAGTGGGATACCTACATGTGCACTCCGGGGAGGAGAGACTTGGCTGCTGCGAATGGAAACCAGACCCTCAATGCTCACAGGAGGAGCCCCAAACTGCAAAGGCCTCACTACATTCAGAAAAGGGAAACGCCACATGTCACATCTCCAGCCTACACCAAGAAGAAAGGATGCCTACCTAACCGTTGATGCAGAGCCTGTGCCCTGCAGAGGCTAAGGATGGCCCCTCAGATCACAGGACAGTGTAGCCCACAGGCCACAAGTGAAGAGTTAAACACCCATGGGACATGGGCCAAGGTCTCTTCAGTCCTGGTTGTGATAGAGAGCAGCTCCTGATAGCAGGCTGGGGGGAAATCTGGGCTGAGATACACACAGCTTTGGAAAGAGATGATTAGGCCTAGGGAGATGCCCACTGGGGAGGATTTAGAGTACCCTGCTGTGCCTTACATCCTCATGCTGCATTTGGGACTTTGCTAGAGAACCATCAGGGCAGACAGACATCAAACAGCAGGAGTGCACAGGCAGACAGGGGGTTAGAGTCCAGAACAGATGGGCCGCCCCTCCTAGGTTAACCCTGAGAGCCCAGAGCCTCCACTGGTCCCCAGATACAATGTAGTGACTGTATCACAGTTTGGGCCACAAACTCTGCCTTCCTGATGCCCGTGGTTCCTGCAGTCCTGGAATCCATCACTCACGTCACCTTAACCCAACCCTCCCATAGAAGACACCACTGGTCATTTCTCCTCATCTCCATATCAGATGTGAGAGGGTCCCATGAGGCTGTGGGCAGATTCCAGGTGGAAGATTCTGTCTGTTCTAGTCTAGGAAGGGAGGCAGACACGGCCTATGTGCCTCCCCATTTACGGTGTCCTCAGGTTTAAATCCCCTCCGTGGGGTAACAGAGACATGTGTCCCCACCTTGTATTGTCCACACAGCCTGGCCCCAGATGAGGATCACCTCCAGGTGACACTCATGCAGTGAGCCCCTTCTGAATTCTAGACCTATGGCAAGAGACCTTTCCATCTGCTGAAATGATTTTGATGACTTCTTTAGCTTTATTGCTATTAAGTGATTATTCTCTGACTCAAGCAGAAACAGCTTGCTGTAATGCCAGGATAATGCATTATGAGCAATGTGTTTAATTTAAATAGCTGGTGTGTTTGCCACCTGAGTTTTCCACCACTTACAGGCAATGTAGCTACAGTATCCTTTTTTATTGCTAATAAATTCACCAAAACCTCCAGAATCACAGCCAGGATTTTGCTGTCTAAAACAAATCTGAGCTTTTTCTTTCCTCTTTATTGCAGTTACGCACGTGATACATAGTGTCTAGAATGGAGACAGAGAATCCGGCACGCAGGGCAGGGCTCTATGGACACACACCTGATGCATGTGGATCTATTTGTTACTAAGTGGCATGTCTTATTTGATTTCCAGATGTTCTGAGTATTGTTACTCTGGAGGGTCCCCGCTGACCTAGGAGTCCCATCTCTGCCCTTCAAGGACACCTCCAAGGACAGTGTTCCTATTGGTCCCAACTGCCGCTCCTCTGGAAGGGAGTCCTGAGTGAACCGTGTCTTCTCCTGCCCTCCATAGTGAGGACAGCAAGGCACCTTGTAATGCCCTCTTTGGGTTGTTTGTGCCTTGGCTGGGTAACAAGTTCTGCAGGTTCCAACAGTGCTCTTTTGGACAGGATGCTTATCTGGCCACTGGGTGTCCTCCCTGTAGGATGGATAAAGGCTGTTGCACAGGCCAAACAAAATGAACCTGTGTGCCTTGTCCCACGGTGAGCCAGAGTGGTTGACATCTGCACCACTTGCCGTGTTAATGACTCCGATTCTGAGCGCTCCTCCCCAAGCCCACTCATAGCTGTCTCTGAAACCCTGCTTGCCTGTATTCCCTAGGCGTGACTCGCTGACTGCTTCCCAATGTTTAAAGTACGTTATTTGGTGATAAAAGCAACTTAAAAGAGGGATTAAGTTTGGCGCACAGCCGGAGGCTGCAGCCCATCTCGGTGGAGAAGGCACACGGCTGGTCACGTGGCGTCCACAGTTTGGAAGCAGGGAAATGAATGTTGGAGCTCAGAGCCCTTTCTCCTTATTCAGTGGAGGATCCCATCCAAAGGGATGGTGCCACTCACAGTGGGCAGGGATTCCCTCCTTACTTAATCCAACCAGGAAAGTCCTTCACAGGCACCCCCAAAGCCTCACTTCTCAGGGGACTTTGGAGTTTGTCAAGTGTCGATGTTCTGGGGAAAACCCTGTGTCCAGTGTCAGGTCATGACCTTGTTTATCTCCTTGAGTCTGTGGGATGGAGGGACACTGTTTCTCGCTGGCCATAAGCTGGGGCTGAAGTTTCTGACATATGCCCCTGAGGTATATGTTGGCAGTTCATGGTTCAGATTAGGTCAGCAGCAGGAGAGGAACATGCGGCTCTGATGATAATATATTATCTTAAAAGTGCTGTTTCAAACACATACACACAAGCACACACAGAGAGAGACAGAGAGAGACAGAAAGAGAGAAAGAGACAGACAGAACTTAAAGAAACAGACTTTTAAAATTCAAGCACCAGGGGCTGGATGGCTCGGCAGCTAAGAGCGCTTGCAACCCTTGCAGAGAATCTAACCTATGTAGGCAGCTGTGAGCAGCCTGTAACTCCAGTTCCAGGGATCGGATGCCTCTGGCCTCCAAAGACACCTGCACTCGTGAGCACACTCTCATACACATATACACATTTAAAAATAAAGGTGGGCTTATTTATTTTATGTTTGAATGTGTGTATCTGAGTGTATGTATGTGTGCACAGGTGCCGGAGGAGGTCAGGAGATCCCCTGGAACTGGAGTTACAGGCTGTGGTAAGCCACCCAATGTGAGTGTTGGGTACTGAGCCCAGATCCTCTGTAAGAATAGCATGTGTTCCTGACCACTGACCTACCTCTCCACAAATAAAATGGATATTCAAAAAGATGCAAACAGCAGGAACTGCTTATAAGGATAAACAAATGTCAGGCTTAACAGAGAGACTTCGAAATAGTCATTATGAATTATAAATATGTTCAAATAACAAAAGAAAACCTTGATTCAATTAGAAAATACAGGTTTGAAGGTGGTGTCTCATCAAGAAGATTTTTTTACGTTAAGCTGGAAGGTTAATTTAAATCATTCAGTTGGGCAAGCATCCGGCTTGCAAGTGTGAGGAACTGAGTCTGATCCTCAGAAGCCACATGTAAGAATGGACACAGTGGCTAGCATTTCTAACCCCAACGGTGGCAAGGCAGGCGGATTCCTGAAGCTCACAGGCCCGCTAGCCTAGCCTACTTGGTGACTTTCCAGGCTAGCGAGGGGCCCTGTCGCTAAGATCAGTGGACAGTGCTTGAGGAACAGCTGAGATTGTCCTCTGACTGCCACAAGCATGTATACAGGTGCACGCACCCCATCATACACATGTACCCACCCACCAGGATAGCCTCTGCCTCCACAAACATACATGTCTGTGTACCCGTCCACACACAAATATGCATGTGCACACACACACACACACACACACACACACACACTCACGGGAATTCTAGCAACAAGAAGTAAAAAGACTAAAATCAAAACGTCAATGGGAGGCTCAGCTGTCAGTGGGGAAAAAGAGTGAACCGGGAGAATGGAAGACTTAGGCCCGTAAACAGCAAAGTGACAACAAGAAGGTGACAAGGTAAAGGAGCTGGGGGACCATGACGTGCTGGGCATTTGGATAATGCTGCCTGCGCGTATTTGGATAACGGGGGCGGGGCAACAGAAAAATGTTTGAAGAAATAATGGTTGGAAGCTTCCCAGCTCTATCAGAGATCACCTATCTTCATCCCAGCAGTCATGTGGTGCAGATAGGCTGTGGTTGACTGTCCAGGGGCTGCCCTGGACAGTGACTGTAGCCATAGCTATGTTTCCACAAGAAGACATCCCTGTAGCAGAGCAAGGAGAATGGAAGTCACCCGATGGGGAAGTCATCTCAGGCAGCAGCCCAGCCCAGGGGTGCTGAGTGTCAGCCAGAACTCGCCCCTGGGATTCATTTGGAGCAGAGATCACAACTGCCTGGTTCCTGCTCACCACAGGATCAAGCTCATTCCAGCTCTGCAGACACTTCCTCCTGCCATGGACACTAAGGGGCCTACAGATGTCCCGGGCTCACAAATAGCAGGGCAAAGCTTGACATCTCTCCTGTATTTTTTTTTTAACACCTGTCGGCTTAGATGCTGGGTCAAGGTCCTGCTCAACTCTGCACACAGATACATTAAACAAGGAGGGAGCGTTCATGCCAAGGCAGCAACCCTTCAACTCAAAGCTGAAGGCACCAGGCAGTCCGGCTGCACCCTCAGCCTTTGGCCCGCCCACGCCACCCAGCACCAGTCCTCGGCTCTCGGCTGCTGTCTCAGTCACTTCACCTGAGGTCTGTCTGGGCTCCGGCACATAAGCCAGGGGACGTTCAGGTTGTGCAGCTGGCCTCACCAGTGTGGTTACCTGTGAGTGAGGCAAGGATGGAGGGAAGGCTTAGTGTGTGGCTCTTTGCTCCTGTGTCCACTGTGCTGGCCTTCAAAAACCCGAGTTCTGGGATAAAAGTACCAAGATACAAGGAAAGCAACGTGAATTAGTGTAAGCAAGTGAATTAGTGTAAAGCTTTGGGGAACCTGCAGCTGCACACCTGGGCCACCACGTTCCTGGAGAGCACAGGGGAGAGTGTCTGTGTTCTTGAAGGGCTTGAGAGTCTGTCATGGAGCACTTGAGTGGGTGGGACAGCTGCAGAGGAAATCAGGAAGTGGTCAGGCGATGCTTTGAGGGTCCCTGAGGCCGGACAACTGCCACCCTTCCATAGTCAAGTTTCTCCCTATGAATGTCCTCAAGAGCAGCCCGCTCCTCTCAGCCTGGCCTGCGAAGGGTCTGAGCTGCCCGACGCTGCTCTTCCTTCTGTGAATCCCTGCACCACAGCCTGTGACACTGGCCTCCTGGTTTCTGCGGGCACCAGGCCTGTTACTTCAGGCCCAGCCTCCTCCTCCCGCTCAGAAACAGAGAGTGCTCATCCTGCTCCGACTGCCGAGTGCTGAGCTCACGGCTGGCTGATTGTGTCAGGGGCCATCACATCCACACACCACCAAGTTTAATTTCTCTCCCTCTCCATCTAAGTCCTGCCACTGGCTTGCTGGAGAGCCTGGGACATAAGCTGTAGTATCACCAACTTCAGTTAGGTGAGCCATTGCCCGTGAACCTTCCTCTAGGTGCTGTGTCCTCCAGAAGTTCTGTGACCTTATTCCCAACCACTCCAGGCCTTCCCATCTCACATCCATCCTTACCAGAATTCTCTGCAAAACCAGTAATTGTCTCCAAAAAAAATTTCAGAAAAAACACGGCTTCCGTTATGTTTGCCTACTCAACCATTCATCTTCTATATTTATTATCTATCTATCTATCTATCTATCTATCTATCTATCTATCTATCTATCTAATATTTACTTATTCTGGAGGCTAGATCTTGCTATGTATCCCAGGCTAGCCTCAAGGTCTCCATAGTCCTGCTTCAAGTCTCTTGAATACTTCACTTACAGGCATATGTCAACAGCCACCATAGCCTGCTTGCCGTATTCTTTTCTAAACTCAGCAACCATGAGAACGACAGCCTCTTGCAGCACACATCAGGGTCTTGGAGTGGAGGAGACTGGTAGGTTCACAGGCAATGGGCCGTCTCACCCAAGACGGGATGTTGCAGGCTATGTCCCAGGCTGTGCAGCAAGCTAGTGCCTTGTGTCGGGGGAGGGCATGTGGATGGGATGGCTCCCTATACAAATATCCACCTGTGGCCACACCACTCAGCAGCTAGAGCTGGATGTGAGCTTGCATTTTATGTGGCAAAGGAAGTTGTTCTGAGGCAGAGAGCAGCGGAATCCAGGTGATGTGGGCAAAAGCCTCACCACTGAAGGATGCAGGCTCATGTGCCACAGTCAAGGGACAAGCTGTTTGCGTTAGCGCGCTTTAGAACAAAGGGACTGCCCACTTCATTCAAGTTGGGCATGCTGCAGACTATATCCTGGGCTCCCCAGCAGGCTGGGCTTGAAACAAGATGGAAGAACATTTTTTTCCTCTTTTCAAAAGTGGAGCTAGATTCCAGGGCCTCAAGCATGCTTGGAAAGAACTCTACCACTGAGCTTCAAGGATTTTTGAATCTGGGTGAAAGGGTAATCATTTTATTCTCTCTACTTTTCTAAATATTTAAGAAAAGGTTCTATGCTGGACAGAAGGAAAACAAAATATGTATTACTTATTTCTACACATATAAATGTATTTATGAACAGAATTCTGTAGGATCCCTGACAATGTAAAAGAAAATATTTACTTATAGAATATTCTCTAATTGTGTCTACATTTCTTGGCTAACATCAAGTGAGGACTATTCTTTAAATACTTTGTTTTTCTTTTAAATCATAAGGAATTTTTGCTTTCAATACTGACTTATCTTTTGCAACAAATTACAGGATAATTAACAAAACCTTTGAATTCTGTGATCCACCAAGAGGACTTGGGCATGAAAACCATTTTTTCTTAGTCATATGCCCCTTCTTTTTATTGCTCAGAGCAATGGGGATGTGTTTCCAGAATATATAACAGTCTTTAATAATGAGGATTTTGCTTGATAATGTAAACACACACATACACACACACACACACACTTAAATGGTTAATTATGTGAGTTTCTACCAATGACAAATTCAAGGGAAATTTAATTTTTAGTAAAAAAATCTGTCACTAACATTTCTGGGATTAAGTTGATTTCATGGCTCTATAAAGGAAAAACAAAGTGTTTATGTTGCATTTTTTTTCTTAAAATGAAAGAAAAAGTAGAGAGGCCCAGACAATACACAGTTGAGAGACAAGTTTCAATGAGAGTAAATTGGAATCAGCCAACTGTGGCTTCGAGGTCACAAAGCTAAAGGGTGAAGAGGACGGTGGCTATTGTTCAGCGCCCACGACGGGATTCTGAAAACCATCCATATTTGATGCAGACATCGAACAGCTTATCCGGTGACCTTTGAAGATGCGTCACAGTGCTGAGTCAGGGGCATTTAGGCTGAACATCCAACCCAGGCAGGGACGTGGAGAGGCCATTCCACAGTGGGGAGAGAGTATGTCTTGGCATCACCTGGCTGGCTTCAGGGTGAGCTACGGTTCCAGAGGGCAGCTCAGCAGATAGACAGGGAGGATGGAGGCTCAGATGTCAGCTCACAGTAGCCATGAAGGCAGAGTCCAGGAAGGACAGGCTGGGGCTGGGGGAGGCCAGTGGGCTCTGGGTTCTGTGCCAAAATACTGCTGCTCCACTGTAGGGTGCTGTGCCAGGGGCCAGTTATTGTAGCCCTGGCCCTGGAGCTGAGGACATGGGAGAAACACCTTTAGAGAACCCAAATGGCCATTGTCACAGGATATTTCTGTAAGTCCAGAACTTCCTGTCATCAGCTCACGAGGCTGAGGGGTAGGGCCCATCAGAGACCAGAACTGGATTCCAAGATGGCATGCCAGTGGCTTCCTGGCTGTGCCCTCAGTCAAATGCATATAAGCTAAGGCCTAGAGCCCTGACGCCATCTTTGCAGGACACCCTGGACTCTAAAGTCCTGTTCTGGGCCACAAAGGAGACCTGTCACCTGCCCTCCCAGGTTCTGTATGGGACAGGAGGGCAAGAAGGCATGCATCTCACATAAATGACTCTAGCAAGGTCTAGTAGGAACCTGTAATGAGATCTTGCATCTGTGGGGCAAGCCCAAGGCCATAGACAGGATAGGAGTCTGGAACTCAGCCCTGGACCTGAAGACATCTGCTGCCTGGCTTGCTGAAGTCTCCTTGCTCACACTCTGTCTTGGTACTAGGAGTAAGTGACACACACAAGTGGCTTCAGAGGAGGGAAGAGGGTGGGGATCCAAGGCTTCTGAGGTTCTAGGCCTCTCCTCCTCTGTGCACAGCCCATCACCCAGCCTCAAGTGAGCACCCCTTGCTGTTGGGAGATCCTAAGACTTGAAACCTCCTCTGGCTTCAAGTTAACTAACTTCAGTACCAAGACTGTACAAGTCAGAGCTGTGGTGGGAGGTAGGAGGCCCTAAGGCCTCCAGTCATGCCCAAACACAGGGTCAGACCGCAGGTAGCTTAGTGCACACGGTCCCGTCCATGTCCCACCTCTCAGGATAAATGCTGGATGTGCTGTGATGGTTGCCTTTCTTGTTTTTGTAATAAAACACTCAGCTAAAGTTAAAAAGGGTGGTTGTGACACATGCCTTTAATTCCAGCACTCGGGAGGCAGAGGCAGGCGGATATCTGTGAGTTCGAGGCCAGCCTGGTCTACAAAAGCTAGTTCCAGGTCAGAGAAACCCTGTTTTGAAAACAAAAAAAAACAAAATAAACAAACAAAAACAACAACAACAACAAAAAAAGGGTTTATTCTGGCCACAGTTCGAGTACCGTACATCCTGGTGCGGACAGCGTGGTGGCGACAGCTTGAGGCAGCCTTTCACACTGCATGTGCGGTCAGGAAGCAGAGAAGCCTGGGAACAGTGACATTAGACCCACAGGTAGGTCAATCCATTCCATTCACGCGCTTTTCTGCCTGATCATGTGCATGCTTAACCAGTGAAACTCACACTGAGAGTCTGAATGGATGGACGGGGCAGGCGGGATTCAAGAAGCCCTCTTGCTTGGCCCTGGTCACTTGATTGCCAGCCTGGTGATGCTGCCTTGTCTCTAAGGCTTCCCAGGTCAAAGCTGGGCTCAGAGGAGATGCTCAGGGTTCTGACTCCCTCTCACTCAGACACAGGTACCTAGAAAATCAGACTTTTCAGAGGCCTTGAACCTGGAACACCTGGAGGTACATGCTCAAGGTGATTACAGGGTGCCCTGGAGACAAGCGCCAGGTCTTGCTTGAAGGTGGCAGCTCTCCCGAGCCAGCACACACCAGGGGCATCGGTGGCTGCAGCAGCCCACAGGCTCTCTCCTCTTGGCTTCCCACTGGCCCTGTCAATGCTTCTGGGAGCCTGTAAGGCCAGAGAGGAGGCCTGAGCACTGCTGACGAGAAGGATGGGATGCTGGCCAGTTTAAAAAGGGAAAGAAATGATCTGGGAAGTGTTTGGAAGGAAGGGACATAATTATACCTGTTATATGTATATTCAAAAAGCTTGGCAGCTTGGAAAACAGGGCCCGGATCTGCCATTTCTTCCCACTTCCTGCAATTTCCCCACTATTGTCCAGGGCTCCCTGAGCCAGCTCACCCTTCTCCCAGATGGTTCCCCCTCAACAGCTGCTGGCTCCTAACCAGCCCCGCCAAAAGACTTGCTTTGGGCCAAGGAGGGGACTAGAGAAAGGGGGTGGCCCCTAGATTTAGGGACCACTGGGCATTGACATGGGGTGGACCAGGGTCCCCTTGCTGGCCACAGGGCACCTCAGGGCTACAGAGACTTGAAAACAGGCTGCTGTCAGGGGAGCTGCATGGGGAATCCTGAGGGCAAGGGTGTCCGTCACGTGAGATCCAGGGCTGTGAGGAAACACAAGTTGTAGCTCAGGGGCCAGGGCATTGTGTGGGCCTTGAGATTCCCCTTACCCAGAGCCCATCTACAGGCTGAGCAACCTGGACACCCAGGCCTCCTCAGGCTCTGTCCTCAGACTGCACAGCCCACAGGTCTTCGGGACTCTGATCGCTGTGTGAGAGCAAGACTCCATCGACAGCAGCAAGGGCTGCTGAACCAAGGGCTGAACTCCAGCAGGGTACCCGTGCTCCAGAGAGACACTTCCTGAAGGCAGTAACCAGACGGTGTCTTTGGACATTGGGTGTTCCTCTTGGCCCCAGCAATGCTCACCTCCCAGGGTGGTCACATGACAGAGGTGGCCTGGTGCTGAGGGGCCCTGTGCTCAGGCCTCACAGCTGCACCCAGCTGATGGGGGGGTCCAGTGGTAGGGTGTGGTGGGGGTGT
>PVIU01005999.1:0-108780 GCA_004026605.1 Ondatra zibethicus
AGACTGACCTTGAACTCACAGAGATCCGCCTGCCTCTGCCTCCTGAATGGTGGGATTAAAGGTGTATGCCACCACCTGGCTTATTCTACTGTTTTTAAACAATTTGTACTTGCCTATTTTCCATTTTCTGTAAGTTCTCATCTTGTTTTCCCAATGCAGAGTGGTCATCTCTCTGAAACCATACAACGAAAGTAGACTCAGCAGGTTATAGATGGATGGATGGATGGATGGATGGATGGATGGATGGATGGATGGATGGGGAGAGAGAGAGAGAGAGAGAGAGAGAGAGAGAGAGAGAGAGATGATAGAAGATAGGTACATCCACACATATATGTATATATATATATATATACATGAATACATATATAAATGTAAGTAACATTAACAAAAAAGAGGCTATCAGTTAGAGGGGTCATGGAGGAGTTGGAAAAGTGATATAACTATTTTTCAATTTAAAAACTATTTACTGAAAAAGCATCTCATGCTTTCCTTTAATCCTATTATCTCTTCTGATAAACTTTTACTTATCATTGTATTTTTATTCCACTCTATTAATTTCAGTCACAAATGTATTAACATTTAATTTAGATCTCAAAATGGTATAAAATTTCCTTTTTGCTCTTTGACCTAAAAGTTATTTCACAACTTTCTAAACTATGGCAGGAAATTGCATGCAGTTTCAAAGACATGCCCACTGAGCAGACAAACAAGTGGCTCCTTTGACCTTTCATGTTTGTTACTACTCTATTGTCTTGTTTATCTTTCGATTTTAAGACATGTCTGTTACAAGCACACCAGAATGATCAAGGATTATTTTTGCCTAAAAATTCTACCAGAGTTTTACTCCTTTTAGACATTTTTATAGACACAATTTGAAGATTAGTGCGTCTTAGGGAGAAATTGTTCTTAATGTGATTCTTTATATCAAATATTGTTTTTTGGTTTTTTGAGACAGGGTTTCTCTGTGTGAAAGTTCTAGCTGTCCTGGAACCTGATTAGTAGACAGGCACCTTCAAACTCACAGAGATCTGCCTCCTGAGTGCTGGCATTAAAAGTGTGCACAACCACTGCCCAGCTTCAAATAATTTATGTTTCCCTAAATTATATTGCATTGTATAGTAGATATATCAACTTTGTTCAGATACCTACATCTATTTCATTTCTATTCCATTATATTAGAACTTTATGCTTTCTTATACTGTCAGCATGTTTTTTTGAAAATAATACACAATTTGATTTTACTTTGTTTCTCATGCTAACCTAATCTGAAAAACGTCAGTGTTTACTGATTAAAAATATTCTGTATTTACTCTCATTTAGGTGCAGTTAGCATTTTGTTTATTTTCATCTATTTTTGTTTATTTCATCTATTCACTAAAATTTCTTTTAAATGATCCTTTGAACTATTGTAGTATACCCCTCTCCACTGACACGAAGGCTGTTGGCTACTGTTTTCATTGCTGTGAGTGGGTGAGTTTATTTGGGTTTACAATTTCAGGCAATACAACCCTTCCCAGAAGAGAGGCAAGGCAAGAGGAAGGTGAGCCACTTTGTTACATCTGCAGTCAGGAAGCAGAGAGAGAAATGAATGCTGGCATCCAGCTTCCTCCCTGTTTGTTACTCCATCCCATCAACAGTGCCAAGCACAGAGTAGACTTTTTCTCATTTTCATGGTGTTTCTAAATGACAACAAGATGACAATCAGGCTAGCCTTTACAAAGTTTCATTTTATAATCTCTAATAAGTGATCTGTAGTTTTTCATATTCACGGATAAAATATCTAAAATCAATCAATACATATTTCTTTTAAATGAAACAAACATTTTAGAATTTGCTTCTAAATCCAATTGTTACAGTCCATCATTCATTCATATAGTTTAGTTCCATCCACTATTGAACATTCACTTTTGTCAGAAAAACTGGTAAAAAGTTTTATGAACAATATTTAAACTTGCTGACTTATCAAATCATTTCTTTTTTATTTTTATTAGGCTCTACATTTTTCTCTGCTCCCCTCTCTACCTCTCTCCTCCCCTTCAATCCTCTCCCAAGGTTCCCATGCTCCCAATTTACTCTGGAGATCTTGTCTTTTTCTACTTCCCATGTAAATTAGATCTATGTATGTCTCTCTTAGGGTCTTCAATGTTGTCTAGCTTCTCTGAGATTATGATTTGTGAGCTGGTTTTCTTTGCTTTATGTTTAAACAGCACTTATGAGTGAGTACATGTGATAATTGTCTTTCTGGGTCTGGGTTACCTCACTCAAAATGATGTTTTCTAGCTCCATTCATTTTCCTGCAAAATTCAAGATCCCATTTTTTTCTGCTGTGCAGTACTCCATTGTGAAAATGTACCACATTTTCCTTATCCATTCTTCAGTCAAAGTGCATTTAGGTTTGACTAAGTGCATTTAGGCTATGACAAACAATGCTGCTATGAACATTGTTGAGCACATGTCCTTGTATCACGATTGAGCATCCTTTGGATATATACCCAAAAGTGGTATTGCTGGGCCTTGAGGAAGGTTGTTTCCTAATTTTCTGAGAAATTGCCACACTGACATCCAAAGGGGCTGTACCAGGTTGTATTCCCACCAGCAAACTAGAAGTGTTCCCTTTACCCGACAACCTCTCCAGAATAAGTTGTCATCAGTGTTTTTGAACTTGGCCATTCTTACAGGTGTAAGATTGAATCTCAGAGTTGTTTTGATTTGCATTTCTCTGATGATTTAGGATGTTGAACATTTCCTTAAGTGTCTTTCAGCCATTTTCTTAGCCATTAGGTCAAAGACTAAAAACTCCTAGTTTTACACTACTCCTAATTTTTTGGTTGATTAGCAAAATTCTGATTCTGAAGCTATTTTCTCTCAGTGTCTCATGGGATCAGTTTGCGATCTGCTTAATCTAATGTAATCTCCTGTAGGTCTTACTTTTTATCTCTGAAAGATTTTCAGATTTATCTATTTCTCTTCCTGTTTCCTTGTGGGTCATTGGTGTTTGTGGAAAAGGATAAACATTTCTCTTCCCGTTTTCTTGTGGGTCAGTGGTGTTTCTGGGTAAGGATAAACATTCATCAGAATCAGTGCTCACTGAGGATTTTCCCACTGTGGACTCACATCAGTTATCATTCTAAACTGTCAGCCAATGATAAAGCTTGGAGAAAAATAACATTTTAAATCTCACGATTTTCTTTCCTATAAATCTTCCCTTAACTTTTCTAATTCTAGCCTTTAAAAAAATCGTATTTGTTAAATACGTAAATTGTATACATTTATCATATACAACAGGTTTCTGTTTTATTTTTTAAATTTCCTTTTTATTTATTCTTTGTGTCTTTCACATCATGAAGCTCAGTCGCATTTATTTCCTGTTCCTTTTTATCCACCTGCTATCCTTACAACCTCCCCTCTCCAAAAAATAAAATAAAACAGAATTTAAGAGAAAAAAGAAAAATCTCATCATAGAAGCTATCGTGTAACATAGTGAGTCATGTCCATATATTTTTACTTTCAAGTGTTCATTGCAAAGAGTCATTAGTATGTTTCAAGGCCCCTGGTTTCTGGTACATTACAGATGCTGGGTCCTCACTGGTACTCCTCTAGGATATACTCTTGTGGCCCTGTGTTTTGGAGATCCTGCAGCATTGGTTCTGCAGGACCTGCCCCTTCACGTGCTCAAGCAGATCGTAGGTGGGATAGATGAGGTCCAACTCATAAGCCTGGTTCTGAGCCTGGTAGTTGCAGGGTTGGTCAGCATGCCAGCTCTTCCGGGTCTTCACCACCTGCATTGCCCTAGCTAGTTTACTCCTGGCAGGGATGAGCAAGAGGTGGGGCAAGTTCTCTTGCTTTCATCACGTCAGGGTCAGCTCTTCCACGTCTACATCTTCAGGACCAACTCTACTATGTTGCCAAGAGACATATTGGCAACTCTCCCACGTGCTGAAGCTGGTAAGGGGCAGGGATAGCTCTCCCATTCTTCTAACTGCAGGGCAGTCCTGCTACAGGCAGGGAGAGGGGGGATGGGGAGGCATCTCTCTCTTGCCTACACCACGATATGGCAGATGAGGAGCAGGGCCAGATCTCCCATGCTCACATTCTCGGGATCTGTTCACCTGCACCGTCAGTAGGGTCAGCTCTATTAGGCTGCCCAGGTAAGGTGCAGGATCCGCATTCCTGAGTGCTGCAGCTGGTAAGGTGGGAGGGTCAACTCCCTCACCCTCCACAGACGCCAGGGGCCATGGAGGAGGACATTTTTCCCTCACCCTCACCACCACACGGCAGATGAGGGGAGTATAACCAGCCCTCCCACTCTCCCACCCTCAAAGCCAACAGGGTCAGCTCTACTGTGCCGCCCACAAGCAGGGCCTATTTTCCTGAGTGCTGCAGCTGATCAGAGGGAGGGTCAGCTCCCTCGTCTGACACAGGTGATGAGGGGTGAGGGGTAAAGGGGTGTCCCCCCTCCACACCACCACTCAACAGATGAGTAGGGAGGACAGCTCTCCCACACTCACAACTTTGGGACTGGCTCACTCACACCTCCACCAACGTGGTTGGCGCTATTGTGCTGCCCAGGCAAGGAACAGGACCTGTTCTCCCTAGTACTGAAGCCAGTGAGGGGCAGGGGAAGCTCTCCACTCTTAAGACCTCAGGGCCATCTCTCCCACCTGCCACGGCTGTCAAGGGGCAAGGGGAGGAAGCTATCTTTCCCTCACGGTGTCACCACATGGCAGACAAGAGGGGCGGTGACCTTCTCTCCCATTCTCATGCCCTCAGGACCTGCTCACCCTATTAACTATGTAAGCTCTACAGTCCTGACCATAAGAGGTATAGGAACTTATCACCTGAGTGCTTCCGCTAGTTAAGTGCAGGACCAGTTCTCCCTAGTGTCGCAGCCAGTTTGGAGCAAGGCCAACTCTGAGAGGTCCAGCCCTACCCTTTCAACCTTTGGTGGTATCAGGCGCCTGACATCGACACAGACTGGCTGCATCAGGGTCATGAACCTAGACATGGGCCCTGGCAGCAGCCCAGGGCTAGAAATGACCACGGTCTTGGGTGGTAATCAAACCACACACGTCAGCCTGCTCCTCACCACTTTTACCTCTTCAGATATGCGTCTCTCATACCACAAGATACATCTGCAAGCCATAATAGTGCATCTGCTCAACACTGTAAAGTGCTGGGCAGCCGTGCTTTGTCCTCAAAGTCTAAGAACGACTACCCTTGATCTGTGTGTGGGTCTCTTCACCCTGGTCAGTCCCTCATTGTGCTGGGTAGGTGAGGGCAGTCCACTCCCATGCCTACATGTGAGTCTCTCTGCATCCCTCAGTTGACTTAGTCCTTCATCTACAATATATTTTAAAATACTGATATTTATATAAACTTGGGTAAAATGTGAAATAGAAAACCTATCATGCATGAAATAAATCTGTGTCCACATAACTGGCTGGCTTATTAGTTAGATATTCTCATGTACTTAATTTTTGTCATGACAGCATTCAAAATCTCCATTCAGGAATTTTCAATAATATAGTAGTACTAACTGTAGCTTGTACAGTATACAATAAATCCCTTAGAATTAGTTCTCTTATCTAGGTGGATTTTTAAAATCATCTTGCCAACATAATTTCACCCCTATTCCTGCCTTAACTCCTGATTATCACTCTTCTATTCTCTGTGGGTTTACATTTTTTAGATCCACATATGACTGAAGTTGTATAATATTTGTCTTTCTGATCCTGGCCTATTTTATTTAACATTATGCCCTCTGTATTCACCCAAGTTTTTTAAATATCAGACTGTAACTGGGTTCCCTAGAGAAATAGAACAAATATGATATATAATTATGAATGGGAATGTATTAAATTCACTCATTGTTCAGATTATAGTCTTGAAGATGGATAGTCAAGAAAACAATAGACCAAAGCTGGCCCATGAGTGACCAATGATACAACCAGATCCCAAAGCTAAATGTTTCAAATGTTCCTGAGGCTGTCTGATTCATGACCCCAGGTCAAAGTTAAAAGAAAATATAATTAGAATTTATATAGGCAGCAGAAGAAAATCATCTGATCAAAAAAACAAGCTTTCATACTAGTAGCCTTCCCTATTTTGGTCCCATTCTAGACTATATGACCATCTATAGAGAGTGCAACCATCAGAGACAGTTTGCTGACCCCCTGCCAATACTCATCTTGAATTTTATTTGTCAAATATTCAGAACTAAGTTTGTTTATACACCAGTTCTACTTTTAATTATTGAGGAAACTCCATTTCGTTTTCCATAAAGGCTCTACTAAATTGCATTATTTTTCCAGTATCAGTACCTCAGCTCTTAAATTCATTTCTTTATCAACACTTACCTTTTGTTTTCTAGGTTAGAGCAAAGCAATAGCTCATTAATCTGACCTGCTTTTCCCTAATAATTAGTGGTGTTGAGCATTTCCTCATATACCTAGTAGGACCCAATTTTATTTGCAGTTATATTTCATTTCTATTTTAATTAATAAAGATTGTCTGAAGATCAGAGTAAAACAGCCCCAATGGTCAGCCTTACAGACCAGGTAGCAATGATTCTGCCTCTAGGAATCCTCAAAATGAGACTGTGTGTGTGAGAGCTGTCTTTGTTTTATATTCCTTTCTAAGACTGGAATTAAAGGCATGCGCCACTACCGCCGGTTTCTAAGGCAAACTAGTGCAGCTACAGGGATTAAAGGTGTGTGTCACCACTGCCTGGTCTGTAAGGCTGACCAGTGGGGCTGTTTTACTCTCTGATCTTCAGGAAAATTTTATTTATTAAAATACAAATGAAATATCACTAAATTTTTTCTTCTGGGTGTGAATATACAAGGTTCTAATATTTATTGACCTTATCGTTTCTTCATTCTTCATTGTGCTTTGGCAATTTGATAAAAATCTGTTCTTTAAAAAATGTTTTTCACCCACCATATTCTTTGGCTATACTTGGTAAACTAAAATTCAATAGGGTTACCTAAATCTTCTTTATTGTCCATTTCTGATATTGACTTTAACTTATTCATTAATGTTATTACTTCATTGTGTATGGTATTTCTAGAAATTTAGATTTGATCCTCTTTCTCAGGTTTTTGCTATAACTTCTTTCCTTAAAGATATGAATATTAGCTATCTAATTATTTAAACATATAAATCCATACCACAAAAACTTCCTGATCAGTATTTTCCCGGTAGCATATTTTTATATATTCGAGCTTCTTAAAAATACATTTCTTGCTACCATGCTTTTTGGCTGAATTTGAGCTATGAAAAATTTGCATTCATACCTCTAGAATTCAATTCAACCTCTTCACAAAATGGCATTTACAGAAAAGTTTCACACTGCAGTCCAAATAAAATTGTTAAAATGTTATGTTGGATGTCTTGCGGTGGGAGAATCATACTATGTGCCAGTCAAGGTAAAGAATATCTTGAAAGTTGCTGCTGGCACTAGCGCATCAGGTTCCTAGAAAGTTCTTTGGCTGAAAGAAGATGCTTTTCACTTGTGTCTGGAGATACCTGGCTGGTAACCACAAGAAAATTAAAGCTTAGATCCTCTATTTCGTTTTGCATCTTTTTTGTCTCGAAACTGTGGGTCAGATTTCTACTAAATTCTGCTTGTAAGGTTGTTGATCATTCAAGGAACACCTGTCTAACATGATATGAAGTTGATTAGCCCTAAATTTACTAGTCTATCTCATCTGCCTTCATAAATGAAGGCACAAAGTATTTTAGTATTATATTTTGCAACACACTTAAGACAATAACAAAGGACTTTAAGAAGTGTTTTAGCCAAGAAAAGTCTCTAGTCATTGTCCTGAACTTGAAGTTATACGGGATTCTAGAAATGCCGGAACATTGCAGATTGATCATCTCATGAAGGAATGATCCTCCTAAGCAGAAACAATTTCCTCATAAAAGAAAATGAAGCTCATTGTTCCCTCAAGACATGAGGGTTTCTGTGGCAACCACCTTATAAAACCAAGATGGAAATGATGATCAACTAGACTACAATTTGATCATGACTACCTAATTATGCATACTTTCCACCATCTGTGCCCAATTTCCTCTGCTATTTAAACCCCAAACTCAAACTGGTAACCAAAGTTGAGCTGAGACACTTGCTCCAATATGACCATATTGATTAAAATTACTTTCTTTGTAACTTTATTTATTTTTTATTGGAGAGAGTAGCTGGACATGGCTACTATGAATCTCTATTTGGAACTGTGACCCAGGGCTCTGGTTATATTTGGAGAAAACTTTTTTTTTTTGGTATTGTTTTGTTTTGTCTTGTGTTAACGAACAGGTGTGAGAATTGACCTGAAGACTTAAGATAGTGGAAAGCCTATGATAAATATAAGAGGCATGATCCCATAGCATACATGTCCAGATGAATTAAATATGGAGGAGAAAATTCATTAACATAGATATACACTCATACTTTTTCCTGCCCACCATGGGATGAGCAACTGGTGCCACCTGGTCCCATCGCCAGGATGCTGGCCTCAGTGGGTACATAAGGAAAAAAGTAAGTGCCACAGACTGAACCTTGTCAAACTGTGTCCCTCAGGGGATTTTCACACAAATGGAAAACTGGCAAACAAAGTGTGTATGAAGAATCATAGATACTAAGAGATTTTACTTTAAAGAAGAAACCATGACTTCGGAACATTTTCTTCAAAGCTGTTTTGTTCCAGGGAACCACAAAATGGTGAATTCACAACTGTTTCTTAGCTCTGATATTTTACCTGGAATCAGTTGTTTATTGCCACATGTCTACACGTACCCCCAGTTTGTAGCTGGAAACAGAGTGATCATTTCGTAATCTTCCCCTTCTCACTCTTTTAACTCCTCTGTTTTGAATAAAATTACTGACATAAGTCTGTCTTTGTCTTAAACATTTCTCCAATGTGTTACATGTGCACTTATTCTGTTTTGCAATCAGTGTCTACAGTATTGTCTGTGAACAATCTAGGTTGTAAACAGAGCAAAAATCAGACATCATTGTTACACACTCAGGAAACCGTCCTTTATATACCTCACATGTGATAGAGATACTTTCTTATATTTACGGGTTTTACTATGTCTTAACTATTTGCATATTAATTCATATTAGAAATTTAAGGGTTACAGAGTATATTTTTCCACTGAAAATAATGGAAATATGATGTTTTCAGTTGCCATTTTACTACAAAATAACTGACTTTCAGTGTTTTCAGTAGAACTAATTATAGCACATAGGGAATATCCACAGCTTATTGACTTAGTCATCTACATCCATAATCTCAAATTCTTGTTGGTTTGTTTTTGTGTTATTTTTGTCATTTTTTTGTTTTTGTTTTCTATCTTTTGTGTTTATGGAGTGACATTTATGCTTATTATGCTGTTGTGTGGGGCAGAGAGTGGTTCTTTTAAAGGAAGGAGCAGTTTTCTTGTAAGAATTCCTTGCTCTGCTTTAAGAAATGCTTTTCTAGACAGACGTCTTCGTGCTTGCTTCTTACTGTTCTGGGAGTCATGATTAGTGCCATACTGGGATCCATTTCATGTTACCACCTCATTTTGTCTAGAATGTCTTCCTCATTTGTAAACTGTAATTTCAGACATAATTTCACAGTCAGTGGTGTATGTGTGGGTTTTTTTTTCTTACAGAGACTTTTAATACTGTACAAAATATCAGTAGAAATAAGTTTCATGCTGCCCAGGGTGATAGAGGATGTTTTTACAGACTTGATTTCCAAAGATGCCTACATTAGATTTTTTAGGAAATGTTTAATTCTGTCTCTTTTTATGGGTCTGAGGTTTGAATTCCTTCATTTTGTGAATGTCAAGCTCCTTGACACAGAGGGCATATGTCTAGATAGTCCAAACACTGTGGACTGCCCCAGTCCTACTTCTCAGTATTGTGACACTGGGTTTTAACACCAAATTGTTGTTCAGTACATGTTAATTTTCTCCATTCCTATATCACACACATGTAAAATAATTTTTAAGTTCCACATCTTTGCAATGGGAAGCATTTATATACTAATCTGGTTCAAAAGTATATTTCTAGACCTGAATATTTGGAGAAATTAAAATTTTTATTTTAAGTGACTCAGTCTATAACTACCTTTGTGCATTTTCTTGGTTATGGTTACTTCCCTTTTCATTTTATATGGCTACTGTAGCAATAGTAAACCTCTTCTCAGTCACAGGATAGGTATAGAATGTAACCAAATTAAAGCAAACTGTGGTGGAGTACACTGTGGTTCACAAATATGAACCTCTCCTCAGTGTTGTGGAATATTAATTTAAGATGTGTTACATTTGTTTATGCTGTGTGTAAGTCCCTGTCTCTGGCCTTCATCTTTGAAGGCCCCACCCCTGTGTCCACCAAACCTTGACCCCTCCCCTGAGGAGGGGCAAGGCAGCCCCCGCGCCTGTTCCCCTCAAGGCGCCACCCGAGATCGCAGAAATCGATATCCTTTAATTAGGCTTGTTGTCATTTGGCTTGATTGGGGAGAGCTCCCATTAGGAAAAATTCCTAACACTGAAATATTTGTTTAATGATAAAACAATGTGTTGCATTCTTTTATGCTGCATTTGCTTAACTCTGTAAAGCTCTGTTGCTTTGCCTGCCTGAAACACTTGATTGGTCTAATGAAGAGCTGAAAGCCCAATAATTAGGCAGAAGAGAGAAATAGCTGGGGATGCCAGGCAGAGAGAATAGGAGGGGAAATCTAGGCTCCAGAGAGGAGGGAGGACTGAGAAAAGGAGAAGAGGACGCCAGAGACGAGCCACCCAGCCAGAATATCAGTCATGGAATAAGAATGGAAGAAATATATACAGAATGAAGAAAGGTTTAAAAAAAAAACCCAGGGGAAAATTACAGTTAAAGAGAAACAGGACAATTTAAGTTAGAAAAGCTGGCTAGAAATAAACCAAGCTAAGGCCAGGCATTCGTAAGTAAGAATAAGTCTCCATGTTTTTATCTGAGAGCTTGGTGATGGGCCCCCAAAGAGTAAAAAAGAAACAACTGCATCTCAACTCACTTTATGATAAGAAAAAGCATGCTCTCTGGTGTAGTCCATATGACATGTTATTTAATGAGCAATATATAATATAGTTACAAGTTTGGATTGGAATCTATTTTTTCTGACTTCAGAAAACAAAACAAAAGAGTATATCCTGGTGTGGGATGTCCTTCTGTATATGTGTTGCTTTTATTTGTTGATAAATAAAGCTGTTTCAGCCAATGGGTTAGCAGAGTAAATAAAGCTAGGCAGGAAATTCAAGCAGAGATATATAGAGAGAGTAGGCAGAGTCAAAGAGACGCCATGTAGCTGGCGAAGGAGACAGATGCCAGAACCTTACTGCTAGGCCATAGCCTTGTGATAATACACAGAGTAATAGAAATGGGTTAATTGAAGATGTAAGAGCTAGCTAGGAATACGCCTGATCACTGGCCAACCAGTGTTGTAATTAATAGCTTCTGTGGGATTATTCAGGTCTGGGCAGCAGGGAAATAAACGAGCAATCTCAGTTTACAGTATCCCAGACAGAGTAGAGCAGAGTAAGTGAAAGAACTAGAGACCACAAGTGCCAGCAGCAAGAGTTTACAGGGGCTTGACAACGTCCAGCAACTGTGACGTCATGACAGCATGATAATAGCATCTCTTGGGTGGTTGGGGCAAGGAAGAAGAAAGAGTACTAGATTTTAGTAGCTCTACAATGGAATCCTCAAGCGGAAAGAGAGCCTGAGAGGACTGGCAACCACAACTGGTAGATTTTATAAGATTCAATACAAGAATGAAAAATCAAAACAACAATAGGGAAAAAAACTGGCATGTGTGTGGTTTTGTTTTGTTTTGTTTTGTTTGTTTTTGGCATATGTTGTCCCACAGTTCTGTAAGATTCTGGAGAAGAAAAAAATACTGCTTATAGTAGCAAATTAAAATACCATACGAAGATCTATGGGGAAACCACTATAACCAGCTTACATATGAGCACTAAAATACAAAAGAGTCTTTAAAACACATGAAATTTCATGAATTCCATAGTTCTACATAGTAATTTATTACATTATTTTTAATTCAGAGAATGACTAACGTGCAAACTTAAAACAGCTGATCTTGGTCAGATTTGAATTTTAGAACAGAACATTCTAGCATTGTGGTTTGCAACTTCCTATTATTCAATTTTTCTTCTGAAAAAATATCAGTAGTGAAATTTATGCATGCATTTTTTTATTTTTCAGCTAAATATAACATCTGTCAGGATTTGGAATGTCTGAATAACTCAGTGGACACATGGCTCCCAAATGAACAATATTTTGGCTGCAGCAAAAGCAACTGAAGTGCAAGAGAGATGATCAACTTCCACGTAGCTGAGCACCAAAAGTTAACATGGTCTGGGGTGCATGTTGCTGCTAAACTTTATCAGTTACTAGTAGGATTTTAGAGTGATATCAAAGAAAAAATATTCTTCTACTTTCATCTTTATGAGGTTTGGACATATTTTCTTCAAATATTTCAACTCAGCAATAAATTTCAAATGCTGAATATGTCAGATTCACATCCAACTGTCCCTTCTATTTTGTCAGACAGCAGAGACTTGTGAACCTGTCAAATAATTGCTCTTGGGGTTTTACTGCAAAATACAGTTGTTTTGACTTAACACTTATTACTGGTATTCATGTACAAGCATTTTGCCATTGTCTTTAAACGAATTGATGACAATTTTTTAAATTTATGTTTTAATTTTCAATCTAGAAAATATCACTAGATGTAATCTACATATTAAAAACATGAATAATATTTAAAACTATGAGGATTTCATGACATAAAATATGTTCTAAAAATTTGTTCTAAAGGCCTTACACCCCAGGGCACATCTTGTGCCCCTCTCCTACCCATCAGAGCTTCAGCAGGCAGTCAGCAGAGGCCCCCAGGAGGCACAGGCTCCACCTGTACCGATTGGAGGAAGAATCAACACCTGTACAGATAATTACCTCAGACCCAGATGGGCAGATGGCAGTGTAAGAATACATTCAACAAAATAAAAAAAATAATATAGCACCACCAGAACCCCATAGTTCTACAACAGTAAGACCTGAACATCCCAATGCAGATGAAACAGAAAAAAACAACCTTAAAAATAACTTTATTAAGATGATAGAGGCCCTTAAAGAGGAAATGAAAAATTCCCTTAAATAATCGAGGAAAAGACAAAAAAATGGAAGAAATAAATAAATCCCTTAAAGAAAGTAAAAAAAAAAAAAAACAGTCTAAACAGGTGAAGTCTAAACAGTTCAAGAGTTAAGAATTGATACAGAGGCAATAAATAAAACTTTCCATCTCCCTCTCTCTTTCTCTCACCTTTTCTTTAACTTGTTCTCTCTCACTCTAATGGTGTCTCATGGTTGATTGTGCCCCCCAAGACCAAGGGGCCAAGGGGAGGGAGGTAAAGCTGTCTCTGTCCTCCACATGCCCCCTCAGACCTTCAAACAGCTCATGGTTGATTGTACCCACCCCCTGACAAAGAGACTTGGAGGGGAGCTTAATAATGTCTTTAAACTAGAAAAACAAAGACACATTTCCGTTACAAAAAAAATGTGGGTCGCTCACCTATTGTCCAATACAAAATCTACAAATAAATGTATTATAAAATAACAGGAACTATCTTGCAATTGCTGCTAGGAACTGTTCAGATAGTTACAAAAACTAATAAAGACACAAAATATAAATTAATTTTGAAATTAGCAACAAGTAATGTCTGTACAGAGATGATTCTAATAGATACTGTATGGCGTGACAAGCTATATGAGAGTATATTGAAGAGCAAAATATCTTATTCCATATGGAAGTTAGATAGTAACACAGATATTAACTAAAAGTAAAATCATATTACCCGAAATAGCGCATGGAGGATGGAGAAAGTAGTGGGAAGAACACGACAGCTTTAGATAATCCCAGATGGCTCATATTAATTAATGATTCGATAAGAACAAATGAGAGAAATATGAGAGTGAAGAGGTGACGTAAATGCTAGGCTCAAGATATTATACAAATACATGGATACGAAAGTAATCACTAAAAGAAGGATTCTCTTCCAACAAAGAACAATTGAGTAAATAAAACATTCAAAGATTAGAGTCTTTGAAACCTAAAATGGCAGAATATAATCCAAATGCATTTGTTCTAGTGCAAGCTCCACCCCAGCCCCTGGCATCCATATACCCAAAGAGTCTGGAATGTTCTGATGGGAGCTTCACCTCTCTCTCTCCCCCCCAGAGCCTGCTCCCCTCAGAAAGTCTGCCTGGGTTTAAGACCTACCAGCTGTTTAATACCTGGCCCACAGATTTGCCACACGTGCTCTCCTGTTCTGTCTCCTGTCTTCCTGAGGGTTACCCGGGGGTGCTCTGCATTGCCATGTTTGTTAAATCTGGGTTTATTTATTCAGTCTGACTTGGCTTATTGCATCAGCAGTAGAGGAATCCAGCAACCGTGGCTCTAATACTTAACAGCTTTGACCGAATAAGTTAGCATAAGTGGAAATATATGTGTGCCTAACTCATTTTTAACTACCGTATTAAAGCATAGTTAGTTGATCTACCAAAATAGACTACACATATTTAATGTATACATTTGATGAGTTCGTGCATTTATACCTATACAGGACACCATCACTACATTCAAAGTAATAAAAATATGTTCATTACCTCCAAAAATTCTCTGGTGTCTGCATGTATGTTAAGAACACTTAGAACGATACTACGTGCTCAACAAAAATTTAAGAGCTTGTGTAAGTAACTTTGAAGGCTGATTAAAGCAGAGGTTGCCTCATAGCCAAATGGAGGGAATCCACCTCTTGGTGGAGGCTCACCACTGTCTCCTCCCATGTAAGTATTATTCTAATTGGTCCACCTAATCAGCTGGCCACAGGATCAGTCCTCAGGAAGGCAAGTTTACCTTAAGCAAAGGTAAAAGTAGGAAGAATAATTAACTTTTAAAGTGGTGATGTGCTCTTCATTCACAGAATTCTTGCCCTCTCAGTAGTACCTAAGAGTCACTGTGAAGCTCTGTGAACTCCGCCTGCCTTTCTGAGTCTTAACTTGCAAAGACGAAATTTTCCCTTTCTCTTCTCTTCTCCCTTTTATCTTTCAGAGTCTGACCAGAGCCTAAGTCAGACTTTGTCTAGTAGTAATGACTTTTTCATTCTCTTGCTAATGCTTCCCTCCCAAGTAACTGCTTGCCCACTGTGGGCCTGCCCTCTGTTTCAGATGTAACTCAATTAGCATGGCTTTTCCTTTCTCTTCTCTTTACCTCACTCCACTCTGAAACAGCTATCAAGATTTACAGCTTTCCTGCCCTGGGGTTTTTCTTCTAAACTCTAATAAGTAATTTTTTCCTTGAATTCTCATTTGAATTTATTCTTAAATACTTTCAGTCCTGAGGCTAAGCACCCACCTCCCCTTCTTTGAACCTGCCTAAAATGTTCATGCCTTCTTGTTCTGTTCCATGCCATTGTCAATTCTTTGCCTTTAAGACTCAACTGGATATGAAACTTCTTTCCTCAAACATAATATTTTTATTATTTGTGAATTTTACACCATGCATCCCAGTCACACTCATCTCCCAGTCCTCCCAGGTCTGTACCTTCCACTTTTGTGACCTACCCTTCACAAAAAAAAAAAAAAAAAAAAAAAAAAAAAAAAAAAAAAAAAAAAAAAGAAGAGGAATAAGTCCACTTTGTGTTGTCCATACACTCACTGGAGCATAGTCACACTGTCAGTGGCCAGCCCCTTAAAGACAAATGAGTCCTTCACCGCTCATTCCCTTGAGGGAAGCCATCAGCTGTAGAGGTCTACACTTCAGCATTCTTAGCACAGTTTGTTAGAGTTCTCTTCAAGGGATTCCTGCCTAGGCTGCTACCTTTTAGGGGTCGTGGGGGTAGCAGTTGTACAGTCTTAGGATCCACCCTAACTGTTCTTCGAAGCCTCCGTGATTGCTTTCAACAGAAATTGGCCAAAATACAACCAAGCTCCTCTATTGGATAGTTAAATAAATCAAACATATTCTAGGCAGTTTGCATGCCTCCACCCCTAAAAAGTTACCCCCTTAAGAGCAGAAACAATGAGGGATATATGGGAGCAGGTCAATTATTGAGCAAATGAACTAGAGACTAATGGGCATGCCATTCATTTTCTTACATCACTTTTGAGATTCAGTCTCATTATCTGTAGCTGTGTTTGTAATTATAACTGATTACTTTCTTTTTAAATTTAGATTCACTTACATCAGATTAGATTGCCTCTAGGCATTTAATTAAAATTCTACATCCCTGGATAGTTATTGCTTCTAGATTGTTAAATGTTTATAAATAGATTTGCCTATGCTGGAATCTTTCTTCAAAATTGTGAATGTTTCTGAATTAATGGTGCGTCTATGGAGCATTTTATATACATATAAAGCTCAAATTACTTTTTATGTTCCTTTGGATCTCTAATTCCCAATTCTTCTTTCTTAGTCAGCAATCCCAATGTATTTAGTTTCTTCATATACATTTTGCCATAGTAGAATATTTCAAGTAACATTTGGGAGGATGGAAAGTACCTAAAAGGTCAATAAAGACTAGGGTACACAGTTAAAGCAAACAGACCATCCCGTATCTGTAAAAGGGTTACTGCTGCTGCATAATTCACTGCACTGCCCTTAGACCCAGGACTATTTCTTGAACAGAACTATTTAGGATTCATTTTCTATGTGTGTACTACTGTCTAAAAAAGCATTTACTTTATCGCATTACTTATTTGGAAATTCTTCAGCATAATTCTGCATTTTCAATAGAACTATTTACCAACAAATTATATAGAGAGAACTTCCTGAAAGCTCTAGTAAAAATTTGATCTTTGTGTACTGTCAATTGTATCCTTTTGTCAGCAAGTAGTATTCTGAATTCCTTTATGACCTGCATAATTCAAATACCAATATAGCATAAGTATGAGAATTTACTGATTCAGCACAACAAAGTGAATTTTCCAGGTTGATCAGAATGTGAAAGCCATTGTGCCTCAAAATGTCAGAATATTTTCTGTGTCAAATTTCAGTTTTCGAGAAGGTACTCTTTAGATACAGATAATTTCTTATTTATCAAACAGCCTTAAGACCAAGTTTTACTTTTCTATTATAGATATTACCTAGAGAAAAATTAGTATAGATCTTAATTTTCAAGAATGGGAGCAGTCTAAAATATTATTATTTCACATTCAATCTAAGAAATTAGCCTCTCAAATGCTATGAGTGCTGAGAGAAGGATATGAATTTCTTGGTCAAAAAACAAGGTCTATTCTCCCAGCTGTGCTGGCAGCATGGTTACAGAGGATGCTTGCCCCGCTTCATAAAGGTCTCCATGACACCTGCAGACTCCATGGATTGTAGTCCAAAAGAAACCAGGATCTCAGCACATTTGGAATGAGAAAAAGCTATTGAATCTATAATACACTATAAGCAATCTCTTCTCGCAGAGGAGAAGCCAGTTACAGTGCAACCGTGCTGTTGCCTTGACGTACTTTGTTTTCTGTGTGACTAGCGACAAGATGGCCCAATATCAGGAGACAAATAAAAAAATGAGGTCTATAATTGCAACAAGAATCTTAGAAATGACCAGGGCTCACTCATGCTGACTCGCTTCTGAACTCTACAAACTCTCTCTCTCTCTACAGCATTATACAACTTTGACTCACATCCTAATTCAATGATAACTTTGTATACAAAACTACCATAACAAAGCAGAACTTTCTAAAGTAGATGAAAACAGCCTGACCACAATCACAACCATTAATCTTTCATAGCAGAGGATTTTGTTTTGGTTCAAGTAATCATAGGTCGTCTTTCATAAAGATCTCCTCTATTCATTCAGAAGGCAACACAGTGTCATTCAAATAAAAGGGGAACCTTGATTTATGTCCTTTAGATTCAAAATAATCTACTACCACCTACTTGCTCAGCTCTTACTCTTTTGAATTGTTTTATCTACATATATTCATAATTTTCTTTGAAAATTCCTTAACTCATTTATTCCCTTTTAAACAAGTAATTCATCCATATTTCCCAAAAGTTTTGCCATGATTTGAACATCATTTGGCATGATTTCCTTATAAGATACAGTGTTTATAACAATAGTAACAGATGAGTTTACAAATTTGAAACAGAACAGGAGTCATGCGGCCATTTAAAGAGGAGAGAAAAGAATGGAAATGCTATAAATTTAGTGTGCATGTATAAAATTCCCCCAAAATAAAAAACAATTAAACTGCAAAAAAGATAACATAAAAGATTTAATTTTGCCAAAAGTGATCAAGATGATTATATTCAATGAGGATAATGAGATAAATATTTAAATCTTAAAGATAAGTATTAGTGTTTGCTTAAGTTTGTATATTTAAAACATAGCCAATCTATATTTCTTTTGGTAAGTGATATTCATAAAAACCAAAGAACTAATTAATCAAAGTCTAATTATTGCTAGTTACCTCATATATATAACTTTATTGAGCTTGATGGGTATGTTTTTAGGTTAACAAATTTTCTATTGGATTTATTTCCAAAGTTTTTTTTCTTAGAAAGTTTGAAGACCATCTGCGGAGTTATTTTTAAATTTAAATGTAAAAACCTGGCTATTTACTTATTCAAAATGCAATACTAAGAATACTCCCCACAAAATAAAAAGAGTGAAAAAGAAGAAAGAAGTTGTCATTGGAAGCATATTTTTTCCAACACACACACAAAAAAATTCTCATAAACCAATTTGTAAGATGTCGTTTGACCCACAGAGCTCTAGTTGTAAATTGTCAACTAACCTGCAACTCTACACATATTTCCTTCCATTTTGCCTTAATTGTCTTGGTACAGTTTTTGGAGCACTTACTACACACATATACACATGTACATGCACACATACACAAGCATATACATATTCACATGCACACACACACTCAACTTTTTAAAACTATTTTGTTATTTTTAATATGTTTTTAATTGGAATAGAATTACATCATTTTTCCCTCCTCCCTTTACTCTCTCCAGACTTTCTAAGCTACCCTCCCCCACTCTCGAACTGATAGGATCTCTTTCTTTATTATTGTCACATACATGTGTGCATGCCTCCCCATGTATGCATGGTTGCATAGATGCATGTGTGTGTGTCTGTTTATGTGTTTGAATGTCTGCATATGAGTGCACATAGGTACAACCTATAAGTTCATTTTTGTTATTTGTGTATGTATGGTTTCAGGGCTGACCCATCTACATTGGACAACCAATAATTTGTGCTCATCCCTAGGGGAGGCTAATTCCTCTTGAATGGAAACCTTCATGCAAATCTCTTATCAACTGAATACACCTGGATCTTAATCTTCTAACAGTCCAAGAATCAACACTGAACTGCTAGAAGAAAGGTTAAGACACATCGCTGTAGCTCAGAGCAATGGGCATATATCTGCAATGCAGCAGAATAAGTGGATAGAGGAGACATTAATAGAACATTATAAGATTATTGAGGAGTAAATAACTGCCACTAGCTAGAGAATTGGGGAATCAGGACAAGATTGTTAAAATTCCCATCCACAGTAGTAGGAGAACCGAGCATCTGAAATGACTAGTAAGTTGCAAGGTCATGTCAACTAGTATGGTGTACCTACAACACAGGACACCTAATGGGGAGCTTAATGACAAATTAGGTGGCAAGGGATCCAGGGATCAGTAGGGGAGTAATAGGAGGCTTTGAAGTGATTCATGAACTGAATCAGGTTTGTATTTTATTGACTAGGTCTGAAGAATATAGATTGACAGGGTAAGAAACTGACCATGAGGAGGCAAATGGGAAGATTTTTAGAGGGACAGACCAGGGTCAGCAATGCTGGGCAAAGACAAAGGTCTAAGACCTGTTGAGATTCCTAAGATCTGATCAAACCTGTTTTTTAAAGTATATCTTTTATAATGACTTTACTTAAGAAAAAGTGTTTTGGTAATAATTTAACACATTTTTCTTGCACATAAAAGAATAAAAGTTTCTTCACCTAGCCAAAGACTCCATAGATTTGATGAGATTAAGAAAATTAGCATATCTAAAAAAATAGTTTGGGCAAAAATAACTTAGTTTGGAGGTTCTGAATTAGAGAGGCTCTGATAAGGGATGAGTTAACAAAGAACTACTTTACAGCTACTTCTGACTCCTCAACACAGTGCTAGGTCCACAGAGATAACTGTTCCTTTTGTATTTCTAGGGGAAATATAATTTTTCTCACAAAATATATTCTGATTAAGGTTTCCCCTCCCCTACTCCTCCCAGAGCCTCCCCACCTCACTTCACATCTGGATCCACTTCCTTTCGGTCTCTCATTAGAACCTGAACAGGTTGCTAAGGGAAACTAATAAATAAAAAAAGATCAAACAAAAACTAACACATTGAAATTGAACAAAACATACCAACAGAAGGAAAAGATCCCAAAAGAAAGCGTGAGAAACAGAGACCTACCCATTTCCACACTCAGGAACACCACAAAAACACTAAACTGGAAGACATAATATATACTCAGGGGACCTGGCAGAGATGCATGTGAGACCTAGAATGCTGTTTCAGGCTCTGTAAATTGAAATATGCTTGGATCATGTTGATTTAGAGGGCCTTGATTTCTTGTTGGCCTCCATCCCCTCTGGCTCTTACACTCTTTCTGCCTCCTCTTCCACGGGGTTTCCTGAGCCCTTAGAGGAGGGTTTTAATGGACACATCCCTTTTAGGACTGAGTGTTGCAAGGTCTCTCACTCACTGCAAAATGTCTGGCTGTGGGTCTCTGTAGTTGTTCCTATCTGCTGCAAAAGGAAGCTTCTCTGAGCTATGAATATAACAGTATGTTATTAGGAGTCATTTTATTGCTCTGTTATTTGTTTGTTTGTTTATCTATTTATGTATGTATTTATTTAAGATCACTAGTATTGTTTTTACCCATGGTACCTGGGCTATCTAATTTCAGGTGTTTGGATATTTAAGCAGTATAGGATATGGGTTACATCTTGTGGAATGGTTTCAGACAGGATATTATTATAGGTCAAAGGTTTGTGGTTGGTTACTATTTACACTTCCCTTTTGGTAGGTGCGGAGTACCTTTCTGTACCAAAGATGCTAGGACACAGAGGTGAAGGATCTATGTAGCTTCAGCTGGGCCGCTCCATGTTCAACAAGTTATGTCAGTGCTCTCGTCAACAAGGGGGCCTTGCAATCAGTTGTGCAGGGCAACACAATCTTGGCTACACCCTGAGTTATTTAGGGATTCCAATAGGACCCTTTTGGCTAACAACTCAATTATATGTAACCCAATCCCAGTACTCGGAGCTTCGTTTTGTCAAAGAGATGACCACTTGAGACTCCATCTCACCTATGACTTGTGATGTCTTTTAGAATGCCTTCATTTATGTATTAATTTTAGAAAGCTTTTACTGTATAAGGTTTCCACACTAACCTCAAATGTTTTTATACTACTCCTCAAAAATGGCCCACAATTTTAATTGTCTCTACTAGTATTCCCTCTACTTTCCTCTTCCACACTTGATTCTCCCATTGCAGCTCCCACATCCATCCGTCACTATCCTATTTCAGTTTCTTAATGAGATCTATCTTGTCAGAGGCCTTGGAAATATACAGCATATGGCAATTGATAAGTAAGGTATAGACCCACCAGATTCTGATGAAGATAATCCTGTCTAGCAAGGCTTACAGAACCACTGACTCTGAAAACCAGTTGCCTGTATCTGGGCCACTTCATTTCTTCCTTGTGAATAGCTTTGGGTGTATTCCATTGTTTATGTGTTTATCTCATGAAAATATTCCATCCACTGGGCACACAGAAATCTGTGACTTTTTTATTTATTTGTATAATTTTGACATATAAAAATATACTAGGACGTGGCTCATAACTAGAGCTATTGTCCAACAAAGACTGTGGACACTTAAAAGCCTGCTTTGTTCATTTTGCTCAGACCAACTGCACACAGTTAGCTCACTTGTAACTCAGAAAAAGTTCAAACTAAACTAAAGGCTTTTTGTAAATAGATCATAAATTTAAAACTTTACAGGTATGAACAAGGTCAGAGTCACAGGTGTCCAACCAAGATTGCTACACAAAGCACCCTAAGAAAAGCATGCCAATTCTTCACTTGCCAAGTCTGCTGAAAATAGACCTATATCTCAAAGTTTGTTACTGGGCACTGTGCCCCACACCCCCAGTCTAGTCACAGTCTTACTCCTGTAACCTTGGAGTCTTGTGTTGACATGGTAAATGGCTCAGTTCCATAGCATTTACCCTAGTAATGTGCTTTTGAACAGTGCAATTGTAATTTTTTTCATTGCTTCAAGCCCCATGTGGGAGACAGAGGTTTTAGGCTAGAGGAGAAGAAGGTAGGAGAAGTTAGAAGCCAGGAGAATTAGAATAAAGGTAGAGGAATAAAGAGACAGCACAGTGTGAGAGAATTCTTTCACCCTCAGATACCTCCATGCCTTTTGCTTGCTGTAGTGTCCAATCTGAACCATGAAGAGAACCTTGGGACTGGATCCCAAAGGCCCTTGATAATATTATTTTCTATAGTCTCTTACTCTGTTCCTAATCCCTATGGTTCTACAGATTGCAGCTGATTATCAGTGATTTAACAGCTAATCCATAATTGTGTGCTGCCAATATTCTCATTTGCCAAGATGTGGTATGCTTTTTCAGTGAAATTAGTTGCCTTTTAAGTAAGCCTAATTAAATAATGTTTAAGCAGTTAACTCTTAGATTAGAATTTTAATCTCTGTGATTAGATGCCTAACATAAGTAACTTAATGGGGGAAGGATTTATTTTAGTTAAAAACTCAAAGATTTAAGCCCTTGGTCAGCCTGCTTGAGTACTTTTTGGCCCCTGGCAAAGCAAAGCCATCATAGCAGAAGGGCATGGTGAATCTGTTCATCTTATGGCAGCCAGGAAGCATCAAAGAAAAAACAGGAAGAGTTTGGGGCCAAAAATATACCTTTCAAAGATACAGTCATAGGGACACATTTGCAGCAAATAGGACTCACCTCCCACACTTCCACCACCTCTCAATAGTGCCTTTGAATTTTGAATAGATCATTGAATTAAACCTCTAATTGCGCTGAATCATTTCTTTTGCCAAAGTCCTTAGAGTCCAGTTATCTCTGGAAGCATTTCTGCAGATCCCTTGCTGATCTTCCACAACTCTTATTCCCACCATAGATTTTTTAGAATTAACCACACCACTCTTCTTACATCTGTCTATTTCATTCTTGGTCCTGAGCAGTCCTCATCCATGTATTCAGCCCATAACCCACTCCAGTCTTCTTGCTTTCCTTCATTTCTCTCTTGCTTCAGTGCATACATTCTGGTGATGTCTCAGAAGCAAAGGAGTCAAACTGAAATTTGAAGGAAATTGTTCTTCCACGCTTAGTTCCTACCATGGGCCATGTTCAGTCATGTAAAGCATAATTCCAGGAGCATAGCAAGCATACAAAGGACCCATGTTTTCTCTATGTGGCTTGCTTATCCTAAAGAAATGATATTCATTGAACCAATGAAAATAGTAACCTAAGCCAATACTATAGAGAATACCAATAATTTTATTTATTTTTAAGCTCAAATGGAGCTGAGAATAGTATTGCCACACACCTATTATTATAACACTTGAAGGCTGAGGCAAGAGGATTGCAGTAAACTTAAGGTCACATGGGTCCACATAGTGAGTTAAAGGCCACCCTAGATTACATACTGAAAACTTATCTCAAGACACTAAAATAAAGAAATAAAAAAGAGGCTCAAATTTCTGCTCAGACTTTATGTAAATATCTTAAATTACCATGGCATGTGCACAATGTGAAAAGAAAAAAATTGAAAATGAAAAAGGAAGAAAAGCTATGTGCCCCCTGTAGATAAAAGAGAAAGCTGATTTTAATATCCTTCCTTGGAACTGCGTAGCAGCCTTTCAATTCTGATTGTGCACTAGAGAATTTTGCTTAATTTAATTGATGTATACTTGGGTAGTATTTATGGACACTGAGTTCATTTGAAATTTTACTTTAGTTATTAGTAATGCAAACAGGCAACCACCAAATATGGAATCAGCTAGTCAACATGCCCTAGGAGCAACAATGTAGAAAGGCAATATTATTTTAACTAAGTTGATAAAATGTTGATTTCATTAACATTAAAATACAGAGTATTTTAAATGAAAGTGTTTTTTCACAGAATAATATAGTGTAAACCATGTCAAAAATTTTAGTGCCATTATTACTCACATGGTTGTCAATCACCATCTGGTCTTTTAGAAATGCATGATTGAATTCTTCCTATTAATAAGTAACAATAAATCCTTTAGAGGAAGTATTACAGCATACACACAGATGCCAAATTAACTTGAAATCTCATATTTAAAACAAGAATACTGCTAGTATTTTCATCCTCCAACTGATTATCTGAAGATGCATCTGGAAACAACAATGACTTTCCTGTACGCTGAAGGACACCAAGAGTTGAAATCTCATAATTTCTTAAACTACAAAGGCATTGTCACTACATTGTAAAAATCTAACAATTGTGAAATTATTGTATATTTAAATTAAAACACATAGAGTGAGCTTGAGATACGACTCGGTGATGAAGAACCTACATAATAAGTGCAAGGTGCTGGGACTGAATCCCAACACTGAAAAAAAATGAGATCTAGGTATGTATATCATATTTCCCCTTAAGGTAATAAAAGTGATACTGCATGTTAGGCTAATAGCAGTTAGTAACTTATTTTAACTCTTCTTTCAACATTTATAGAGAAAATGAATTTGGCAAAGAATCAAATTACATGATAAAAGAGTTAAAAAAAATCTTTTAAAAATAAAGTGTGAGGACCTGGAGGGATGGCTCGGCCATTAAGAGCATGGAATGTCTCAGTAATTAAGAGCATGGATGACTCAGCAACTAAGAGCATAGGATGACTCAGCAGTTAAGGGCATGGGATAACTCAGCAGTTAAAAGTAAGGGATGGCTCAGCAGTTAAGAGTATGGGGTGCTCTTGCAGAAGAGCTGGGTTTTGTTCCCAGCATTTTCATGGTGGCTCATGACCATCTGAGCCAAGCTTTGGGGGAGCCAATGTCCTCCAATATCCTCTCTGTCTTCCATAGGCATTAGGTATAAAGGTAGTACACCAATGTATAAGAAGGTAAAACAACTATATATATAAAAATAAAAGAAGAAAATTAGAGTAAGTAAGAGTAAATAATTTCTGAACTAAACAAATCATCCTGTTTTCTCTCTCACCTAAATGATTCACAACATTTATGTAAAAAATGATCATGGTTAGGGTCTTACTTTGTGCAGACTTAATAGCCATTGGTCCTGTTTCATTTGCTGTGAATAGTTTTTGGTTTTTTGTTGTTTTGTTTTGTTTTCTGTGACCACTAGACTTTCCAATTAAAGAAGACATGAAATATGCCATGAAATTTTCCCCACAGATAGCACTTAAAAATGACATTTATGTTCTTGGTAATATTCTCCTGATTTCACCCAAGAGTCTACAAGAGTCTTCTGTTTCCCTCACAACACTGTTGCTCATTTTGTGTCTGTCTACTCCATGACATACCCACATCTTTTTGAAACTACATACTCCAGGTGCCTGATGAAAGGTACCTATCTGTCATAATGCATTTTCTGAACTACAGTCAAAATAATCACAAGTAGCCATATTTCCCTGGTTGCACCTCTTGTTTTACACACATAAAGTTTCTCAAACACTTTACCAAGAATCTCTTTAACAGTTGATATAAGTTAGCTCACAAAAATAATCTATGTAAAACAGTGAAAATTCAAACAGATCTATTTGGTGGTTTGGTGCTTCTAGTATTCTTTAAAGACATTCTAAGGTCTAATAATTTCATGGACGTGGCAGAGTGTTGGCTAAGAGATAAATCTGCTTGGAACGGCATGAAGCAAACTTTCTACCTTTACTGTCAGTTAGTTATGCAACAGTTTCTTTTTCTCTTCTAATTCTAGTGTCAAGGAAATGAAACAAAAAAGCACAGGGTCCTGTTAATTTGATGAGAGGTAATGCAGCATGTCAATGCATATTTTCTTTGGGGACTTCATTCTGGCCTCAAAAAAAATCGTAATATATGCGAAAGTTGCTCTTGCTCTCTCTCTCTCTTTCTCTCTCTCTCACACACAATCTTTCTGAAATTTTTTTCTGTTATTCTCCAGTGACTCTTGCTTTTCTTTATATCTTAATGTATTGGGATCAAGACTACTTCTAAATTTTATGAATACAAAATAATAAAGCCAAGAAGATCTTTCTATGGAAGATATACATAATAATAGACACAATCTAAGAAGATTAAATTCTCAAAGCATTTTTGATACACAATGTTCAAAATAGTTATATAAAAAACTGCTCATAGCACAGAAAAATACAAAAGAAACCCTGAAAACTTGGGGAAAAATCATGTCATTTTAAAATTAAATTAAAAACACCACTTCAAAGGCATTGATTTACTCTGAAGTATACATTTTACTAAATTCCAATGAAAATGTCTTAAAAATATTTTTGAGGGCCCCTCCCCCACCTGCCTCAGTTTCTCTAGCCAGCCAGTAGAAAAGCTTCTTGCAGGTAGTTTGCTCCAATACCCCCATCTCTTTGATTCGACCCTGTAAGTTACAAGTCCCACTCTGCACCCAAACCCTCCTATCCCCTGCAACCTCAGAGGAACTCTGCAACACAGGCAGCAACTACACAGATAGGATCAAGAGTTGAGTGACCACCCACCCAGCTGGACACATCACTCTCTAGGCCTTCCATATGGGGGCAAAACCCCAGGCCCCATTCCCACCTGCATCAGTTTCTCTAGCAGGCAAGCAGGCAAGCTTCCTGCAGGTAGGCTGCTCCAACACCCCCATTCCATTTATCAGACTCTGTAAGCTACAAGTCCCACTCTGTCCCCAAACCCTCCTATCCTCCACTACCTCAGAGGAACTCTGAAACACAGGTTGCAACTACACAGAGAGTGCCAACAGGTGAGTGACCAACTGCTCAGTGGTGCATCCCACTCTATAGGCCATCCATACTGTGGCAAAACCCTGGGCCCCTCTCCCACCTCCCTCAGCTTCTCTAGCCAACCAGCAGGCAAGCTTCCTGTAGGTAGGCTATTCCAACACTCCTACTCCGTCAATCAGACCCTGTAAGCTACAAGCCCCCACAGCAAACTCAGAGGAACTCTGAAGCACAGGCTGTGATTGCACAGAGTGGAACAAGAGAGCAAACCAAGAGAGCAGAGAGACCTCAGTGGATTTCTGAGACACAGACAGTGGCAGTACAGAGCAGATCAAGGAAGGTTCCCAAAGACACAGACAGCCACTGCAAAGATTGGACCAAGAGTCAAAGACACTGCTGGAACCAATTGGAGGAAGAGATGGGTAGAGGCCAATGCAAGAATTCATTCAACAACCTAAAAAGCAACATGGTAACATCAGAATCCAGTGGTTTTACAACAGGAAGTCTTGATTATCCTAACCCAGAAGAAGCAGAAGAAAACTATTTTAAACATAACTTTATGAGGATGATGGAGACCTTTAAAGAGGAAATGAAAAATTCCCTTAACGAAATGGAGGAAAAGACAAATAATTGGAAGAAATCAATAAATCTCTTAATGAAAACAAAGAAAAGGCAATCAAACAGGTGAAGCAAACAATTTAAACAGTTCAAAACTTGAAGACTTAAATAGAGGCAATAAAAAGAAAAAAAAACAGAGGGAATTCTGGAAATGAAAAATGGGGTAAATGAGTGGGAGCTACAGAGGCAAGCATAACCCACAGAATACAAGAGATAGGAGATGTAAAATGAAAAAAGATTGTTTTCTTTTAAAAAAATAAAAAGAATACTTTTGAAGCTAGGTGATTACAAACTTTCTTTTTATGTGAAGTAAATTTAAGCAAAAGTAGCTCCTATAACCCTGAAAAGGAAGGACATGGAAAGGCATGAAGGTAAAATGAAATGGTTTTCAAGACAAGCAACCAATAGATCAGGCAATAATAAAGCCCTGAAATTAATTCAAATTCACAATTTTAATGCACAGAATGGAATGCAACAACTATTCCAATAGTAAGCTAGACTTGCACACACAGTAAAACATGAGTCAGCAAATTCTTCAGCCTGTAAGGGGACAGGAAAATGAGCAGCTTCTATGAATCAGCGAAACCCTATGAAATAAATCAACATAGCCCCTTTCCAGAAGATCAAGTAGCTTTACCAAGATCTTGTAGCTAACTACTACTGGAGTTACTCTTTGAAATAATCTGATTCAGTAATCACTGTGAATGTATCTATTCAAGCTTGACTGATATATAAAACGTGTGTATTGATGGGTATGGAGTGATGATCTGATACATGTGTACAATGTCTGACAATCAAAGTAGGGTGCTCAGCCTCTCTATCTCGATCATTTACCTGCTCTCTATATCTGGACTCTACAAACTCTTCCCCTCTTGCCCTTTAAGTCTCTGCCCTCCCATGTCTCCCTAAATCTGGTTTACATTCCTTGCCAGAATGCTCTACAGTATAAAATTTAGTAATTTAAATTTTATATAAATGAAATAATAAATGTAATTAATTGTAGGTGTTAGAGAGGTGGCCTAGCAATAAAGAGCACTGGCTGCTCTTTCAGAGGGTCTGGGTTCAATTCCAAGCACCCACATGGCAGCTCACAATTTTAATTCCTATTCTAGGGGATCTAATTCCTTCACACAGACATACATGCAGGCAAAACACCAATGCACATAATATGAAAATAATAAATCGGTTTTAAAAAATTACTCCTTAAAAATAATTCATTGTATGTATACACAGATATATGTTCTATATATACATATATATATATCTATTTAACATGTACATATATACATGTTTTATACATATGTAAAACATGTTTTTTATCTATTCATACAATGATGGATGCCTCAACAACTCCTTAAAACATAATAATGCAATTATCTCTTGGATATGGATACATTGACTTCATTTATTACAGTTATATTCCCAGCAGGAGAATCACTAAATTCTATGGCAGTAATAATTTTAGTTTCAAAAATCTAAGAACTTATGAACTAAAACAAAGTCACAAGTCTGTTGTGGCTTCACATTTTAGCAAACTCAGTTTTTCTAATGGTGAAATGTCCTAGTTTAGTTTCCTTGTTGCTATGACAAACAATGTGACTGGGGAAAAAACTTAGAGGTAGTGAAGTACTTATTTCATCATACACTTCGCAGTCAATCGTTGAAGAAGGTCAAAGCAAGAACTCAAGGTAAGAACCTAGAGGTAGGGACAGAAGCAGAAATCGTGTAAGAATGCTGCTTCTTGGCTTGCTTGACTTGCTTCCCCAGGCTTTCTCAGCTGTCTTCCTTATCCAACTCCAGCCCACACACCTAGGGATGGCACTGACGACAGTGGGTTGGGCCCTCCAACATCAACTAGCAATTAAGAAAATGCCTGCAGATATGCACACAGGCAAACCTAATGGAAACAGCTCCTCAACTATGTTTCCCTCTTCTCAGGGCCGTCAAGTTGAAAAATGAAGCTAACTGCTATAGAAAAGGACATAAAGTTGATAGAATAAAGACAAAGAATGATTACATTAGTTATTTCCCTGGCTGAGCAGAGGCCAGTCATGGATATTTGGGGACATCAGTTAACATAATTTGCAATTCTGAAAATCGTGGAAGTTTGTGAGTGAAGTTGAGTTTAAAAAAAACAAAAACAGTCGTCTCTTATTTTTTTTATTATTAAAGAATTCTGTACATGCACACGATGAAACAAATTTATATACAACCCCCACTTCTCTCCGCTTCAACTCCCCAGGTACCTTCCCATGTCTCATTCCCAACTTCATGCGCACTCTTCTTATTCAATACACTAGATTTAATTAGTGGCACCCTTACATGCATGGATGTGGGGCAATCCACTGGAGCATGGCAAAGCTACCTATAGTCGTGCAATCAGAATGATTCTTCCTCCCAGAGCAGCTATATTCTACGGTTAATGTGTGTGATATCTTCAGCAATCTGGTCTTCCCATGTAGTGATGGAAGGTAATCAAAAGCCATCACAATAGCTTATTATTTTGGAGTTGGTGGGGGAAAGCTTATTCTAAAGGAAGGGTGAGGAAAAGTCATAAGGAATTCTACTATCTTGGAAACAAATTAAAAAATATTGCTAGAGAGAATACTACAACATTTTGTACATGAAAGAAATGGTAAGTGTTTATTAAGCAGGGGTGAGGGATGAGAGGATGCGGGATAAGGAGCTTAGAAAATGATTTGAACCAAAACAATAAATGTGTGAGAAAGCCTATACAAACCCACTAGAGAACACTCTAATTTCAAAATATATTTTTATATTTAAAAAGATCAGTAATTTTCTGCTTAGGACAAAAGGGCATATTATGAGACAAGAAACAGAAGAATGAGGAAAACCTTACAAGGTTCCACAGATACAGTTGTCAAGCACTGGGAGGCCGTGATTGTAAAGAAAGGGAAATTATAAAAGGAGGCATCGCTGATTAAAATCATTTAGAACCCTATCAGGTGGTAATTTATAGAGTCCAAACCTTTTTAAAAAGGGTACTGAATTTGCTTAAATAAATCGATTAAAACCCTGTAGTCTGTAATTTATTCAAATGTTAAATTAGTGAATTGGATATATGACCCTTAAATACTGCTCCAGAGATGACATTATACTCAATTTTCCTTAAACATTTCTACCTTTAAAATTATGTAAAAGAAAGCAGGATTAATCCAAAATCTGCAGAACCCACTGTCAAAGGCAATGTAAGACCCCCTTATTCAAAGGAGCAGGGAAAAGTTCAATTAAAGTTGTTAGAACATAATTCATTTTTCCTTTAAAAATGTACCTAGGGTTATATTGTTGACTACATAACAAGAAGTTAGAAGCACATATACATTGTCATGATTAATATCAGAATTTAATTCAATTTAAAAAATAATATCTTTAATTTTTCTTTATTTTAGAAACTTCTATATTTTTGCAATAAAATATTTTCATATCTATCCCTATAACTCCCTCCAATTCCCCCCTCCCATATCTCCTCAAGATGTTGATAACTCACTAAGTCCAGTTAGTGTTACCCATATGTTCATGGGGGGGGGCATCAACTTGAGTATGGCTAGCCTGAAGTGGCCAGCCTTAAAAAAGAGAATGATTTTTCCACCCCCACAAACTACAAATTGCCAATAAAGCCTCGGTAAGTGTTGAGATGAGACCCAGGGATCATTCTTATTCTGGAATTTGGGCAGGCTTGCTCTTGTCTAAGTCTTGTATAGGTAACTACGGGAGCTATGAGTTTAAGTCTTGTATAGATAACTACAGGAACTATGAGTTTAAGTCTTGTATAGATAATTACAGTAACTATGAGTTTAAGTCTTGTATAGGTAACTACGGGAGCTATGAGTTTAAGCTTGTGGCAGCCATGTCAAGTCTAGAAGATATCACTTCAAAGAAATCCTTTCCATACTTTGGTTCTCATGTTTGCCAAGCCTTGGTGGTAGTAGATTTAGCATAGGTGTTCAGTTTAGGGCTAAGTACTCAATCTCTTATACTCACCTCTAAAGAATTACATGTCTCTCCACTGTCTGCCAACTACTGAAAAAGAAGATTCTATGACCAAGGATATTCAAGTGTAAATATTTAGAGTGCAATTTGATACCATGACCATTTAACTAAAGAACAATATTAGGTCCTACCCGAATCTTACCTTCCCAGGCATGAATTTTTGAGAAGGATTATAGTAACAGACAAGAAAAACCTTTTCTGTGGAGCAGGGTTTAAACCTAACCAGAAAGCAGTTACCTTGGTGTCAATGGCTACATTTGGCCCTGACAGGTCAGTATCGCTTGCATGGTCAACTACTGGGTAACAACACTGAGATTGTTTTCCTCCAGTACCCTGAATAGCACATACCAGTTCTCCAAAAGCTGTCCTGCAAGGAGGATGTTTTCCGGTTAGAGACCGATCTCTCTATATTCTATATTCAAGAATATGGTGTTTTCAGCTTACCATGGAGGTCTGGTGGGTAGCCAGGAGCAATGACAGCAGCCTAAATTGTGTTGGAGAGCTCTGGACTCTCCCTGACAAATAACTCTTAGGGAGATTGGAGTACTACTATGCTTTGTACTATGATTTTCACTTAGCTCATGTTGTCTGGGAGCTCCTTTGTCTGCTCACACACTATAGTTTTGTTCAAATTCTTTTATTCTTAAAATTATATTTCTAATTAGCTTAATAGCTAGTGGATTTCCATAAGTTTTTTCATAGTTCCTTAATTTGTATGCTATCCACTACCCCATCCTCTCTCCCATTCACCTGCCCTATCCCCACATAGCACTTAATACTCAATACAGCCTCATCTCCCATTTCGCATGTTACCATTATCCCTATGCACTTTTTCAGGTGTTCTTTATGCTTCTTTTACTTTGAAAGGAAACTTTCTTATGGTTAGGTAAATTTTATTCTATGATTTGTTAATTTTTGCTGTGCCTTTGACCAGAATTGCTCCTCATTTCTCTTTTTCCATTTTTCATAGATTTTGTGTTTTTATAGTGTCACAGATTTCCTGGATATTTTGTGCCTATGTTCAATTTTATATGTTTTGTTTTTACTGAAGTATCTATTTCTTCTATCTTGTTTCCAGTGCTTCAATGCTTCAATACCTGGACTCGCTCTTTCGTCTCTTATATTTGGTTGGGGAGGCTTTCCTCTGAGGTTCCTGTTTGAATCCCTAAATATTTCATTTCCAGTCTTCCCTCAGTTTTGGTCTTTGCTGATTTTATATCTACTTGCAAGTCTTGAACTCTTTTCTTCATTTCATTCCACTGTTTGTGTGTGTGTGTTTTCATAGGTTTCTTAAATGGATTTATTAATTTCCTCTCTAAGGACTTCTAACACAATGATGAAGACTATTTTGAATTCCATGTTTTGTGCTTCAGCTGTATTACATTTCTCAGGGCATACTGTAGTAAGGATCCTGGGCTTTAAAGGAGACATATTGTTCTGGCTGTTATCATCTGGTTTCAGGATAATTGTAATTCAAGGTGCTCATATGTGGTCTTGTCTTTGTTGGGTGGGTATTCTGGTCCTTATTTTCTTTTGCCTTCTCTGGCATTACGGCAGTGTGGTGGCTGTGGGTTATCTGGTAGAGACTGCTTCTGAGATACTTCTGTTAGAGAATGTTTCTTGGTATTGAGAATGGACACTGAGGACAGGATGATGCGAATGAGGGCATCCACGGGAGGGAGGTTATCAGAGTGTGCCACCAGAATCTACTTAGTCCCTTAAGAATTAGGGCAGGGATGAAGGAGAATCCACAGACAGTAGTTTTCCTCAGAGCTGAGAGTGAGACTGGGGGATTGGGTTTGGATGAGAGAGGGTGAATAAGATCTGAAGATTGCCTACTATTTTCCCTGGCCTATCTGCTTCCCTGTCAGTGTGACCAGAGTTTTCAAGAAGTGCCTGTGGAGATTGGTGGCTTAGGCAATGGGATGGTGATAAGGGAGGTTATTGGAGATCTAAGTGGTCTGATGGAGTTTGGGGCTTAGAAGAAGGAGAGACTGCAGCAGATACTCTGCTACAATGCTAGGAATGATGCTGAGGGTTTGGATTTGGAGATGAGGAGGAAGACTGAAGGTCTGAAGATCCTCTACCTCCTGGATCTTCTATTGATATATCTTTAGTAACAAGGAAAAGGGCAGGATTGAATGTATGCTCCTATGTAGTTAGCTTAGTTGACACATCATACCAAAGTTAAAAATAATATTATTTTTAGTCGAATGCAAAGATGTTTAAATTGAATTCCTAAATATAAGCTTGTAGCTGCAGTACAAAGTGGGAACACTTTAAAAACTCAGAGAATTTTAATAGCTTTGCTATTTTAGCATCCACATTGCCTTTATCTTACAATAATTTACTGACAAATTTATTGATAATTACATACTGTCTTGGAAGTCAAAGTTAGCATTCATGAAGGCTATATAACCTGGGGGGCCAGGAAAAACAACAAGGTGAATCCGCACTCTCTATTTCATCTATGGCCTATGATCCACTGCAATTATCACTATTTATCCTGATGCTTCTACTGTCACTGTGCTATTTCCACAGCCATTATGTGTCTAGTTAAAAACCAGAGAACTTCCCAGGATCCAGGTACTGCCTGTCCCTGGTCCAGTCTCTCATGATCAAATATGTGCATGCACCATGCAACCAGACCATGTTTCCCACTGGACTGAGCCTGCGCATAGAGGACACTGCCGCCACCATAGCCCTCAGTCCAAGTACGTGCTCCATCGTCACTACAGGATTCCTTCACAGAAGTTAAGGAAGTCCAAATACAAAATATAATATATACACCTATGTAGCAGACCACACCAATCACTTCTCATTAGCACCACAAGTTGGGGTAGCAAGTCTACCTCACATGAACACCTTATGGAGATACTTCATGTCCAAACCATAATATTTCTGCTAAGTGGGATTCTACTGTCCTCTCTGATTTCTCAATGCTTAATTGGTGAATTACATAGCAGCCCACTTGCCACTATGTACTTTGTAGGTGTTCTTAAGGTAATGAACATTAAGGCACTTGGTAGATTATCTACTTTGGTCCATTACTATCACTTGAGAGTTAACAGCAGCAAAAAGAAAGCAGACTACAGATGAGACTGAAAAGGAAACACTGGACTTATGTCATGAGTTCTGATATTACATATGGAAGAGAGATTTCTGAGAATATAGGCACAAAGTCCATAGAATGCGTTCCCAGTATGCATGAAGACCTTCTCTGGGTAGAAGTAGAGGTGGGGAAAATGCTGGAAAATCCAAATACCTTTTAAAACAGTGGTTCTCAGCCTTCCTAATGCTGGGACTCTTTAAGGCAATTATAAAATTATTTTTGTTGCTTCTTCATAACTAATTTTGCTACTGTTGTGAATCATAATATGGATATCTGTGTTTTCCAACAGTCTTAGGTGACCCAAGTGAAAAGGTTATTAGACCCCACACACACAAAGGGTCATAACCCACAGATTGAGAACCACTGCTCTAAAAGCTGAGAAGCTAAAGGAAGCAGGCAAGTGGGGCAGGGAACCTTCTTTGAACAACCTGTGATGGGAAATTCACTTTGACAGTCTCTGGAAAGGAAGGCACCTTCTCAACACCTTGAATTTGGCTCAGTGGCACCCAGTGAAGCATGCTGAGCCAACTGCATCTGATTTATGACACAGCACTGAGGTAACAAATTGTCATTATCTAAAACCTCCTGAACTGATGATAACTTAGAGCATCAATAGGGAATTAATACATCTATTGTAGAATAAATTGACAAAAAATGTTTTGAAAACAGAAATCCCTTGAAAGTCTCAGGAATAATTCTTAATCCTCACTATTGTCCACGTGTAGCTAGTAGTATGAAGCTAAAACTGAACCCTAAAAAGATAAACTCATGGTATCGTCCTGTTATTGTTGACGGAGCCTACTAATAATACCAACAGGAATACAATTTCCAAATAGGTCCATTTAAACTCTAGTGTCATCTGTTATGCCAGCAAATGAGTCTCCCAGCACCCAGCATCCCCAGTTTCCTGGGAAAGAGAAGGGAACTTTGAGAGCTCTGGCTGATGGACACCTTTAGTCACATTATTAGGAAGCAAATTTTGGTATCTGCAAACAACATGCACAGCCATTCCTCTGTGTGCTGAAGAGGAAAAATTAACACAAATGTTCATGACAGCTGAGGCTGAGCTATTAAAAACTGCGGGAATGCTCGCAGCAGAGATGCTACCAAAATAGATCACACTCTTTAAGTGAAGAATGACAACTTGTAAGAAGTCTCACTGCTCCACACTCTCCCCTTCCATGGCCCAATTTCTCCTTCATATGGTATGTAACAGACTTTCTACCTATGGTCTTCCTGCAAAATGTTGATTTTATATAAGCATCTTTAAAATTCGCTAGCAACTTGTTTAAAAGGTGGCTTTAGTGTTCTTACTCACTAAGGATTCAAAACTGCTGTTTTATTATATCTGTTAAATCATCAAAATTCTCAGTCTAAGAACTGGAATATGCCATGCCTCTGATCTAAACTGACATTCCTAGAGACCAGTCTGAGATGAAGGTACAGTGAGCCAAGCTTCCCTCCGTTCATGGACTCAACAACCATTGGTCAATGAAGAGCTACTGCATCTTAAGGATTATTTTTAGGCACAGAGATGCAAGAGTGAACACAGCATGTGCCGTTCTTTCATGCTGGAGACTTAGAAGTGATGAGACAGTGAGAGCTCACAGTCACAGAAATAGGATAGAATTTATAGGGCAAGGTACAACACAAGGGGCCAAATAAGGAGCCAAAAGCCAGGTGGAAAGCAAAGGCTCCCTAAACGGTGCCAACAGCTTAGTGGGAAAGTTCCTGGTGTGATTCCGAGGGTCCAGAATTTCTGCTCAGGATGGATTAAAGTGTATCAGAAATCTCTCTTGAGTGGATAGGGAAGTATTATTGGCATGAAGTATGCATACTCATCCAAAAATCCCGAAATAGAAGCCTTAGAAATGTCCAAATAAAGAAGAGCTGATTCCAGTTCAAGTCAGCCCTCTTATCTTGTCATATGAAATGAGGAGAGATAGAGGCTTGCCACCTTTACGCCTAATACTCAATGGAACTCTAGAAATGGGCACTGAAGAACCTGTTTCTCAAACACTTTTAAAAGTTTACTTTTCAACTTTAGTTTAGTTTTCATTTTATGTGTATAGGTGTTTTTACCTACATGTAAGTCTGTGTGTCGCATGCTTCTGGTCTTCTGAGACCAGAGTTACAGATGGTTGTGAACTTATCTTGCAGTACTGGGAATTGAACCAGGGTTCTCTGGAAGATAAGACAGTCATTAACTCTTGTGCCATGTCTCCAGTCTCCAAATAATTTCTGTACAGTCTCCCCAGAAAGTCGGTGCTTTGTATCTGCATCATGAAGGAAACTGCATTTAAAAGGAGTGTCATAATGGACCTTCAGTAGTTAAGAAAAGAGATCCTTAACCGGTTTGTTAAGCTGAATAATAATAATAAAAAAAAGACATCCAGTTACATTTCTGAGCCAATGTGAAGAGACTGGCTCATTTGCTCAATGTTATTGTTGTTGTTGTTGTTTGGTTGTAGATAGCAACTAAGGGGAGGCATAGGTAGAAACTGATTACAAATATTTTCAGACTTTTAGGATTCCTGTAGTAGAAATGCCAATTTGGAAGGTCCCCAAGATCACTCTCAGTGCAATGCCTTCCTCAGTGGAGTCACAGGGCTCAGAAATTCATTATGTTCACAGTCACAGTGTATGATTGGGAAAGGACACAGATGCAAGCCCGCGAAGAGGAGAGGCACACCAGGCCGAGTCCATAGGAGTCCCAGGTGCAATTTCCAGCTTCTTCCTCTCAGTGAAGTCATACAGACGGCTATTGTGGCTTAATGTGAAATGCCCCCCACAGGCACACGGATTTGAACATTTGGTTCTCAGCTAGCAGCACAGTTCAGGGAGCTTGCAGAACCTGTAGGAGTCAGAGCCTCACTAGAGGAAGAAGGATCACTGGAGCAGGCGTTGTGATTTTATCACCCAATGCCACTTCTTGTCCCATCTCAGCTTGTTAATCTGCAGCAGGCTCCTGTGACCACCAAAACAGCCACTGCCATGACCTTCCTTACAATATCACCAAAGACCATGAGACAAATAAATCTTTTCTCCCTTAAGCTGTATCTTGACAGCTACTTGGTTACCATGACCAGAAAAGTAGCTATCTAATGAATGGCTCTGTCCTCATTAGAGTTACTATTGTTGTGATGAAACACCATGACCAAAAGATAAGCTGGGGATAAAAGGGTTTATTTGGCTTATATTTCCGTATCACTCTTCATTGTAGAAGGAAATCAGTAACAGGAACTCAAGCATGACAGGAATCTGAAGGTAGAAGCAGATACAAAGACCATAGAAGAATACTGCTAATGGCTTGCTCCTTCTGACTTGTTCAGCCTGCTTCCTTATACAGCCCAGAGATGGAACCACTGCAAATGAACTGGAACCTCCCCATCGATAGCTAATTAAGAAAATCTTATATACCTAGATCTTATTTTCCAAATTGAAGCTCCTTTCTTTCATGTGATTTTAGCGTGTATCAAGTTGACATAAAACTATATGTGAAACTATGCATTTTCAAAGCAGAAGAACTTGCAAGCTTTAATGTTCAGAGTTTTACTGAGGTATGGCACACATGCATAACTTCCTCCTGTCAGAGTGTTCTGTCACTAGTCCCTTAGATGTAGCTACTTCATGATCCAACTAGCCATACCATGAATCAGATTCTTAGTGTGGAGTACCACACATCACTCCGTGCAATAGACAAAGTCACAGTTTGATCAGCAGGCCACCTGAAGAGTTTAAAAGATTATCCCATAGAAGCCAACTGAAGGTCAAACCATTCTTTTGGAAAAGTTAAGATTTTATGGAAGACTAGGCAGGTGAACCTACAAGTATCACAAAAGCTACCACCATAATTTAGTGGGGCTGTTTTTTAACCTTCTGGGTAACAAAATAAAGTTAAATTTCATCTTATCCATAGCATCCAGCAACTGATAATGCTGTAAACACTGTTCAGGACATTCTGAAATGTTTTGTTTTAATATGCAATTAATATAGAACGAAATTGGTTCCAGTTATGTTTTAAGAGGTCCTTATGGCTCCATACAGATTAGTATGTCCACAGGAGTAAGATCTAGTCTCAGACCTCATGAGTTTCAAACCAGGTTCTTAGGCCAGCCCCTGGACAGAGCCTGTAAATGATCCATGCTGTCAAATTACTTCTGAAAAACTATTCAATCAATGGAGAAGATGCATAATTGTGATGTTTGGAATACATAGACCTCTATTGGATGCCTAGCTGAAGTGCAACAACTACAGAGTGAATCAGAGTCATGGCTTCAAGAATTATAACCTTGATGACCAAGCCAAATCCAGAAATAAGCCTCTTCTGCCCAAACTCACATATGTCAAAATCGTGAGACTTTTGCATTATCAGTCTCAAAGGAGAATAGAGAAGAGTGGGGTCAGCAGGCTCAGCATGATCTGCGTCATTAGACTCTCTCCAAGGAAGTGACAAAATGACTAGTAACTATATTTTTAAACCAAATCTAGAGAGCCCTCAAGCTTGAGAGAAACTGTTATTTGAGTGCCCGTCTTCTCAACCACCACCCCCATACATATGTTGAACACATTATACCATCAACAAAGGATTTTTAAATATAAAAGGCGATACTGGTTTTATATCGTGTACATTGAGAAGTCCAGATTAAAAATGGAGTTTTCGTTGAAAAGTTCAAGAAAGGACAAACACAGAACCTATAATTTCATCAAATTGGAAAATATGAAAAGGCAGAAGTATGGTTTCCTGTTAAACTCATAACTCTAATATTCAGTAAGAGAATGGAATAAGTCACACATCAATTTCAAGTCTCCCAAAGGCCATAGTTTGGGGACTCTGCAACAATTGTTTACTTTAAAGAAAAAAGTTATTTCATTTGCATTGGCATGAAGGTGTGAGATCCCCTGGAACTCCAGTTACAGACAGCTGTGAGCTGCCACATGGGTGCTGGGTATAGTCTGTGCTCTTAACCACTGAGCCATCTCTCCAGCCCCCCAATTGCTTCATAATTTTAAGAGACTGTTTTATTTTCTTTTGTGAAAGAATGTGATTACCAGAACAATTTATTTTTTCATAGCCAATGAAGCGTCTTGCTGGAGGAAAGATTCAGCGAGAGGATACTTGGCATCTGCCAGTTTTTAAATTATGGCCCTACATGACTACCCAGCAATAATCTGCAAAACTGTGTTTAACTCATGAAACTGCTCAGTTAGGATGGAGCACTGGGGAGGATTACTTTAACATGTAGCTTTCTATAGTCTACGAATGACTAGAAACAAAGGTTTTAGGTGATTTTTGCTAAGGCAAAGCCAAATAATATCAGCTATTTTTATCTTAAGAGAAAATCTGACCTCTTTTCATGTTAATTGTGCCTTGGTGGTACACACTGTCATTGTCCACATGACGCTATTTATGTCCCTTCTCCATCTACCCAGTTTTTAGGGGAAATAATACTACGCCCACTTTTGCGATTTCCCTCCTAACAAGTAGAAGCCTTTTAACCCAGTCCTGCTGTCAAAGCAGCTTTAAAAAGATTTCTTGAAACTCCCCAGGGTTATTTTTTTCCATTCTTGGTAAAGTAAACCACTCAAATTCTACCTTACCAAGTCTTCCTATTTTGAATGTAAAAATAATGCCTGAAGTCTTAGCAGCCATTTTGAGACTATGGATGACCAAAAAAACAAAAAAACAAAAAAAATGAAAATGAAAAAAGATGGCCAAACAGAGAAAGATGATCCATGTGTCTTTTGTCAGCAAGGATACTTGCGTTGCTACAACAAGCATCCTGGAATTACAGTGGGCAGTGAAGACTGTACTCCATAACCATCACGTGGCACATTGCCTATCACCATGGCACAGAGAAGGGAACTTGACAGAAACACTCACTCTTAAAGGTTCCTGCCCAGAAATAGCATGAGCTACATCTGCTCCCATACCAATGTCCAAAGCATGTTACATAACCACACCTAACATGGAGGAGGAAAGTAACAAAATTCTAACATGTGTCAGAAAGGAAAAAAAATCAAAACATTGATTAACAGCTTCAATGAACAGTTCCAGTTTCCCATATGTGAGGGAAAAATAAAAACCTGTTTGAGTCACTTCAAGTCGGATTTTCTGTAACTTCTCACCAAAAAATTGCTTTAGTCAATAAGCTCTTAAATTACTCCGCATTACTAAGATTGTCTATGGAATATTTTATAAAATTACATGGCATTGCTCTGGTCTTGCTTTTGCAGCCGTTCCTAGGAAAGCCTGTCTCACAGCAGGCTTCCTGGTATTCTGACTCTTGGGATCTTTTTGCCCCTCCTCCACAGTGCTTCCAGAGTAAGGGAAGCAGGAACTGGGATGTAGATGGGTCAGCTGGGGTTGTGCCTCCTATGATCTGCTGATCTCTGCATTGTGTCCAGTGTGGCTTTCTGTGAAGAGAAGACTCCTTGAGAAGGGGGGACAGTTATACTTATCTGCGTATATTAGGAGAAGATTTGAAACATAGCAAGGAATAATGCTAGTCTAACAACGTGGTGGGAGTGGACTCTTCCTCTAAGGTTCATGACCTCACAACAATTGCCTGGGTTTCTAGCGCGTGGCATGAATTGCTTTCTGTTGAGTGGCTCTCCAGTCCAATTAAATAGCTCTCGGTTACTATCTGCATGTGAATATCTTTTCATGCTAGTCCTTGCTGTGTTGTGACTGGGTAGGGATATTAATTGCTTCTCTTCCTTAGCAGAGAAAATACTTTTGCATAGTATTTTCTGGTACCATGAAAAATAGACCCCAGGAAGGAGACTTTCAGGTTAGATCCAGCTGAAATCACTCGAATCCTAAATTAGTGGTGTCTTCAGCAAAAGGGACGTGCCTGGAAGTGCTGAGGGGAGTCGCTTGGATTACCCTGACTACCCATGAAGAAAGAGGGTTCAGTATCAAAAGGCATGCTAACATGGAAGTGGGGGAAATGGCATGGGGTGCAACCCTAGCCAAAGAACTGAAAGCAATTTATGAACTGCTGGGAAAGGAATAACCCCTCCCTCGAATGAGCCCATGGTAGTTTAAATAAGAATGGTTCATATAGACTCATACATTGTCTTTAATCCCCATTTGGTGGAACTGTTTGGGAAGAATTAAGAAGTTTGTCCTTTTCAGAAGGCGTGTGTCACTGGGCTTGGGGTAGGGGCAGACTTTGAGGTTTCAATAACCTACACTCCAGTTTCTGGATAAGGGTGTAAGCTCTCATCTAATGCTCCAGTACCATGCCAAGCAGCTGCCATGCTCCCCACCACAATTTTAGTGAGCTCTAACCCTCTGGACCTGTGACACCTAAATTAAATGCTTTCTTCTATAAGCTGCCTTGTTCATGGAGTATTTTCACAGTAGTTGAAAATTTACTGTGAGGATGGGGGATTGCTGGGACATCTCTGGCCATGCTGTTTTCTGTGGAGGAGGGAAGGTGTAAGACTTTGGAAGTTTGAAATAAGAAAGTGGTGGAATGTTATAAGCAGAGTTTAGTGGACAATTTTAGTAGGAATTTGGAAGAGAATAATGTCAAGTGTAATATGGACTATGTGGGTGAACCTGGAGAACTTTCATAGGAGAAAAATATTAGTAACTGGGGTAAAGAACCATTCTTGTAATATTTTGGCAAAGACTGTGACCGCCTTTTGTTCATGTCAAAAGAATGTGCCTCAGGTTAAATTGACTAGTCTTGGATTAATTTCCTTGATGTAGGAAATTCCAAGACAGGCTAGTATTAATTCTGTCGTGTGGTTCTTAGTAATCACTCTTCAGCAGGTTTGCAAGGAAAAAGAACAAGCAGTGCAAAAAGGAATGCAAAATGCACAGTTTGAAACTAAAAAAAGGACACCAGGAAATTTAATGTTGGAGCCAAAGCCTGGGATGAAAGAGATGAGGTTAGAGAAAGGTCTGCTCTGATGTGGAATAAAGGGAAAGGAAGACCCCACTCAGGAAAGCTTCCAAGTTGTAAAAAGGAACGGCCTGAAGAATTTCCTACTCTTGTAAAAAGGAACGGCCTGAAGAATTTCCTACTCTTGTAAAAAGGAACGGCCTGAAGAATTTCCTACTCTTGTAAAAAGAAACGGCCTGAAGAATTTCCTACTCTTTAAATGACACTATCAAGGAAAGCTTCTGCAAACGCAGGGGACATGGGTCTACCCAAATGATCAGCCAAACTTTACAGGGTTGTCCACATGGTTCTGGATTTAGAGTCTGGAAGGATACGCCAGGGATCGTGGAATATTTCTTTGTTGTCAAGGAGAATTGCTGAGTCAAGCATGGCAGGGTATTCTTTGAATGGAGTCCTTCAAAGGCCATTGCTTGATGTAGTGAAAGTGAAACCTGAATTGCACTGGGGACCTCAAGATGTTAGAGTTGCAAGAACCATAAGCACTCTGCCAACGAGAACAGTGCACATGGAGTGGAACTACCCCAAAAGAGAAGTGCACTGCACGGAGCAAAACCAGAAGGACAGAGCCACTGAAGCACTTTGATGGCAGATATGGAGCTCCAGAATTTGCAGTTACTCCTGTGTGATTTCAGTCCTGCTTTGGTCCAAGTATTTCGTCACTATGTCCTCATCTCTCCTCTTTGGAACAGTAATGTACATTGTGTACCATTGCATATTGACTGTTTATAATTTGCCTTTGGCTTTGGGCTTTAGAAGGTATAGAGTTAATAGAGTGCTTTGAGTTTCAGAAGAGACTTTGGGATTTTAGACTGTGTTGACTGTGAAAGACTATGGGGACATTTGAACTTGGTCTAACTGCATTCTTGCATTATGAAAGAGCTCATAGTATCTCATGCTCTATTCTCTAGGCAATAGAGCATGATGGTTTAAATGAAATTGACTCCCAAAGGTTCATGTGTTTGGGTAGCTGGTCCACAGTTGGTAGAATTATTTGGGAAGAGTCAGGAGATATGATCTTGTTGGAGGAAGTGTGTCACTGGGAGCAGGCTTTGAGGTTTCAAAGATTTTCCCCTATCCCCAATGTCGCCTTCTGCTGCCCACTTTCCCCATTATTTGGTTACTTAATATAAAGTGGTCAGCCCCCAAGTCATATACATGCAAACAATAGAAATGAACTCAACAAGTTGTTTTTATTTAGTTGTGTACATTAATAATTATTTTAAAAACCTAACAATTTGACAGTATGTCACATGGGAGAGGTTGGAGTGAGAGTACCTGGGAGGGGCCAGAGGGGAGAAAGGAAACACAAAAGTGATGTAATTCTATATTAATTAAAATTGTATTTACAATACAATAAAATTTATATAGAAAAGTAGGGCTCAGTTATATTTGGCAACATTTCTGATATTCTTTAAAAATTTTTAATTGTCCTCTAAATATTTTCTCTTTAAGAAAAGATTCAATTGAAGGCTCTAAAATGAATGTTTTTCTTTGACCCTTTATTGAAATTCAAATCTGAAGCCAAGGAACTTTGGACTCTAATGCTATACTGGAGAACTATCTCAGGACGATTAGTAAGAATTAATTCATTAAATCATAACAGTTGCAAAGGGCTGATATTATGTCTGTCTCTTCAAAGATATTTTGGCATATGAGAATAAATTACCTAGTTTTGAAAGTATAAAGTAGCTCTAAATTTGTTCTAGATGTATTGCTTGATTCTAATGATGCTCTTTAAGCCTCACAAATGTCTTGTATAGTGGATTCTGTTATTTACATATGGAATTGAATCTTATTAAGGTTAAGGGATTTGGTAGGGCTATAGCTCAGCGATAGAGAGCTTGAAGGGCATGCGTGAGATCCTGGGTTTTAATCCCATCACAGGTAAATCATTTAAAATGAGAAGTTGTTAAACCCACGGGGACAATGAATAGTACACTCATGACTGAATGCCAAATCTAACCACAAATCACAATCACAAGCTACTACCTGCTAAGCAGTCCTAATCCTCTACATTCTAGGATGTTCCACGTCATTGATGCCCTTTTGTTAAGTGCTAAATCTTGTTTGCACTGCTTCAAAATCATATTTTAATTTAGCTTTTAAATCCTGGTTTTCTGACTCCAACGTCTGCTCTTTCAAACCCACACTCTACTGCCTCTCTTGTTCCTACTGAAACAAAATTAACTTCACAGAGAACATTTAAACTAGTCACCAGAAGAAGAGAGCATGGTCTAGAAGATTGGAGAAAGCTCAAAATGAACTTGGATTTAGAACATCAGGACACCATTTTAAGACCCAGATGCAGGGCATTATAAAACATGAGGTACACACCAGTAACAAGAGAGAAAAGCCAGGACCCTAGCTCCCGTAGGGTACAGAACTCTGTGTGTCTACTACAACCTACCCAAACACACATGTGAGCTAGCATTTGTTTATCCACCCTGTGCATGGTGAACTACCAGGTACATTCTAAGGAGTTCTAGTTTGTGATATTCAAAATCCATAGAAACATGGTGATCTAAAGCCTGTCCTTGTACAGGACATCTGGTGTGACGATAACACAATTACTTGGTGACTACCTGTTATGAAAGCAGCACACACACTGACATTTGGTGATGGATGAAAGAGTCTCAGCTGCCACGGAATCCATACAGCATCCTATGATCTTTTTCACATTTATTTATCTATTTATTTGTTTGTTTGCATGTGTGTGCAGCCAGGACATTTGTGCGAATATCAGAAGACAACGTGAGAGAATCTGTCCTCCCCTTTCGACAATATGAATCCCAGGGGTGCTACCTATCTCATCAGACTAGGCAGTAAGCCATCAGAGTTGAGACATCTGAGTCCCACCTGAGGTCTGGTTCAAGAAATTCAAATTAGATCATGTTTCCTCCATTTAAAAACAGCCTCTTTGAGGGCATTGAAAGGCATTTTTGCTAAAGTCTGGGCCTCTTGCCTTGATGCCTATGTAGATCATCACTCTAACCTGTCTTCTGCTCACTGTGAAGGGAACTCTGTCTCTAGGAAACGCAAAAGCTTTGTGGTTCCACATTCATTTTCCTCACTTATAATGCAATTTATTCAGGCTGCTTTAAGGCTTTTCATTTTCATGGTGCAGACGACGGGAAAAGGTCATGTTCACAGAATGGCCTTTGTCCAGTTCTCTCTCTGCTTTAGCCCCATAATGAAATGATCACATTCATTTCTTTAGGTTATCTTTCTTTGCCTCTGTCATATGAAACCTCGAGGAGGCCCACAGCCCTCTCCGAATACCTAATTTCTAAAGGTATGCTGACACATGCCATCCCAGGAAACAAACATTTATTGACAAAGAGTAATTGATAAGCAAGCCACCCGCCTCTGTTAATTTGGTCTCAACAAAGAAAAAGGAGCGTTGACACAGCAAGTTGGGCAGAAATTCAAGCCATATAACACAAGCATTTTTACCACTTCTGAGGTTGGCAGTTGTCACACACTAGTTCGAGTCCTACCTTCACAATCCTCCTTTCAGCCACTGCTATGAAACTGAAGAATAAGTATTTGCCACACTATTTGGCAGCAGGCAGTTTGCCAATTCATTTTCTAAGATTTCCTTGAACACCAGGCCCCTCAAAAAAAATTGTGTATTACTTTTTATTTCATCCTCTGTTTTTCCATGTACATTGACATATCATTCTTTGCACAAGGCACTGTGTTATATCCCCAACTGTGTGAAAAGGCAGGGCACTTATGCCATACCATGCAAATAAATAAATATACAAAAAATATACCATGTTTAAGATTCTAAATATATATTCTATAAACAATTTTAAATCTTCAGAAATAAGCAGGGAAGTAAAGATGATTGTTGTTAGGAATATCACGGCAGTGATAGGATGGAGGCTGAATTAGAAAATTGAAGGCAGGTGTTATGTAAGCCGCTGGGTTATACAACTAATTAAACAGGTAACAATGAATGCTTCAGTGTCACCAGGGAAAATGCAGAAGAGAGGTGGGGAAATGCTCTGCCAGTAATAGAAGCTCTACACAAACATGTGGATGCGAATTTTGTTCTAGGGAATTCACATCGTAAAAGCCACAAGCCCTGGATGCTTATAGTCCCAGCAACTGGGGAGGTGGAACCAGGTGGTGAACACCTGAACTCCCCAGCCTGCAAGCGAAGCCTACTTAGCAAGCTTTGGGCAAATGAAAGACTTGACTCAGATAACAAGGTAAATGGTTCCTGAGAAACAGCTCTCAAGGTTTTCCTCTGACTTCTAATTGCACACAGGAACAGATGCCCGCCCTCACTCATACATGCACCAGCACAGGGATACAAGGAAAGAAAAACAGATAAAGGAAAAAAAGAGTGAGAAAACTATGTTTCCCGAATGGATGGTGATGTTTTATGAGGGTTTTGGAGCAGGAGGTGTGATCTTTACTTGTCCTGAGAACCACGGGTGCCAGAGCAGCCGTAGAGGAACTGTCACCCGGTTCCGTTCAGTTGTCTGCAAGGCTGAGTATACAGCTCCTCCCAGAGCAACCACAGAATGAGGTTTCCAAAACCGTGACTCCTGGTTCCTCACACTTGCATAAAATTAGTACCTATTTATTTCAGGACGCCTCAAACGGAAACCAAATGGAAAAACACGGAGACCTCTAAAGAACTCTCTCAAACTGGGAATTCCATAATAGCATTTTGAAAAACATTGTATGTGTTGTCCTTAAAGGCAAATGTTAGCTTGTTTACTTTAGTGTCACCTGTTATTTGGAAAATGGACCTGTCTGCTTTATTTCAATGGTGAGGAAACTGAAGAGAGGTGGGGTGATCATATTTTAGTCATGTTCTATAGGTAGAGAGGGTAGGAAAAGTGAAGGTTCTGAGCTTAAAGCACGTTCTGGACCATCAGGACCAGACAGCTGTGCAAATCAAATGCATCTGCTACTGGATCAGGTCACTGACTGGAGAAGGCCAAAATGAGTAAAGGTTTGGTTCATGAGTAATGATTGCTCGTTAAATTTCATGAGATCAAAAATTAATGTCCTTCCTACTTATTCATGCCAAGCAAGGGTAAATTTGAAAGAAACAGAAGGCTCTTCTGCTTAGTGTAACAAGAAATTATATATATATATATATATATATATATATATAGAGAGAGAGAGAGAGAGAGAGTATATATATATATAGAGAGAGAGAGAGAGAGATTTCATTTGTATTTCATTTTATCTTACTAGGAATAGGAAAATCTAAATATAATATTGAAGAGTCTGACAAGGCCACTCAATGATAATATGTGGAAGAATACAGAGAAATGTTACTGGTGGAGGCAGAGCAAAGCTAGCTGACCTTTGCAGTCTTTAATTATATTGAATTAATAGCCTCAGTACTAATAGTAATTACTTAAAATGGCATAGTGAAAAGGCCATTGTGTTATATAAAATCTCCATGGAAATGGAGACCTACAAGCTTATCTCAAGTGTTCTCATTTGTTTTGCTAAACACATTCTTACTAGATGAATCTCGACTTTATTTGTGCAGTAAATCTCCATCCTGAGACATTTATTTCTCTACTTCTGACATAAGAGCCTCTGCTGGTCTCCTGACTCCTCGTCTGTATGAGAACTACTCAGTAATTGGTCCCAACCCACACCAGAGATATGTCATAGTGCTTTAGAACTAAAACCGAGGTCTGGAAAGGACTGCTATGAGCCATTCAACAATTGTCTTATGAATAAAGTTTCATTAGAACACAAACAAACCAAAATAAATAGGTACTTTCTCTGGCTTTCTTTCCACTACAATAAGAGAGTTGTGGGCACACACAGTATAGCAAACATGGAGTCTAAAATACTTTTTCTCTCGCTGTTTACAGAAGTAGTTTGCTCATGACTAATCTTCACTGAAACTCATGAAAATAAATACTGATTATGCTGACTTTGGGGCAGCAGAATAGTTACCAAGATAGTTACAAGACTAATAATATATAACCTACTGTTCTCTTAAACCCTAAGGTTCTCTTCAAATCTTAAAATTTGAACAGAGGCGAGTTACAAGGGTTCTTAAGAAATGGACCAACGCATTCATTGCTGTGAGAAATACCCTGACTGGAGTAGCTTAAGGGAGAAAACTTTAATTTGAATTCTAAATTAAAGAGGGCTACATATAATCAAGGTAGGGAAGACATGGCAGCAGGAACAGGAAACTGACTGGTGACCTTGCATCCACACTCAGGAAGTACAGAGTGGACCAAGAATTGAGACAAATTTATTAGACCCCAAAACCCATCCCTAGAGATCCACTTTCTCCAATGAAGTTCCATCTCCTATTGGGTCCACAACTTCCGAAACAGGTCTTCTAGCTGCGGATTGAGTGTTTAAACATACAGTCTGTGTGAGACATTTTGCATTTAAGCCAGAATATGGACAATTGGGGCCTTTCAGATTTTAAGTGTGAGTGTAGAAAATTGGCCATTTTGGTCTTTAAATTTTTTTTTTGCATTAACCTATTTTTCTCTTTACTTTTTCACCAGAAATACAACTTAGGGTATGTTGTCATGCAAAAAAATAAGGAATTTCTTCTCACTATCTGATTTGAAACAAATTAGTATTTATATAGAAATGAGAAACTATTGATGGAAACATGATCCAGTTGGGAGGACTGACCCTTCTGGACAGAGAAAACTGCAATTAAGTCATTCTGTCAGTAAATACTAACAGTTATAGCACAGCAAAGATTTCTGGAGAGTATATTTTAGAATCAACCTACGGAGAGAATTATGGAGAACTGGTGTTTCCTTGGAAGACATGAATTCTACTTACATGCTCCAGCTAAAAGGTAGAATTAATCCAACATTTTAAAACATGGGAAGAATTGCCAGTTTCAGAGTGAGTTTAAATAGGAACAATGTGGGAGTTAGGAATCTGAATTTTAAACCATTCTTCGTGTTCTTTTGGAGGCAGCCTTTGACGATGCTTTGTGAAACATCATGTTTATATTTCCACGGGTAGTACATGTGCATGCAGCCTACCTGACAATAGACTTAATACGATTTTAATCATATATGACTGCCAAAGTCATATATGCATATAGTAAGACAAGAGAAGTCTGTTTTGAAAGAGTTGCCAAGTAATAGAATTTTTCATTTTTTATTGATTTTTATTGAGCTCTACATTTTTCTTAACTTACAGTTTTAAATGACTGAGAAACTAAACTTTGGTAGATAGAGACATTGAAACTTTTTTATGTCATTGTGTCATCCTTCTGTTATCCTTTGGAACTTAGTTAGGGTTTTAATTGCTGTGTTAAAACACGATGGCCGAAAGCAACTGAGGGGAAAGGTTTATTTTTAGTTTAGCCTTCCTGGTTACAGTCCATCACTGATAGACATCAGAAACGCAAGCAGGAATCTGGAGGCAGGAACTAGAGCAGAGACCTTGGAGGAGTGTTACTTACTGGTTTGGTTTCCGTAGTTTGTTAAGCTTGCTTTCTTATAGCACCCAGAACCACCAGCCCTGGCGGTGACACCATTCATAGTAAGCTGGGCCCTCCCCCATCAATAAAGAATCCAGGTAACGCACCATAAGCTTGGCCACAAGCCAATCAGCTGGGGGCCATTTTCTCAGTTGAGTTTGCCTCTTCCAAAATGTCTCTAGCTTGTATCAAGTTAACATAAAAGTAGCTAGCACATATCTTTTCTTAAACAGAAATATTTTGTTTAGATATAAGGATACTGATCTCTTTGCTTATGATTTATACTTTGAGATTTTAAGATATTTTTCTGGTTTATTTAACTTTATTTTATGTGCATTGGTGTGAGGTGTCAGATCCTCTGCAACTGGATCTTCAGACAGTTGTGAGCTGCCATGTGGGTGCTGGGAATTGAACCTGGGTCCTCTGGAAGAGCAGTCAGTGGTCTTAACCACTGAGCCATCGCTCCAGCCCCCTTATCAGGTTGACTATATTTTTATTAATTATTGGTATTTACCCTTCACAATTAAATTTAACTCAACTTTAAAAATCACCATTGTAATGTTGACAAATTCCTCTTTTCATTTTTCCTGTGCTGTCTTTGCCATTGAGACAGACTCATGTCATCCTCCCCAGCCCGGAGTGAGACCCCAGCCCATATCTCTGTATTCTCCCTGCAAAAGAACCAACTCTACTAACATAGACTTCCCAGCAACATTTCATACCACACAGTCCACATAGAACACCAAAACACATGACTCCTACACCTAGCCATGCTAGACTCTGGCACACCAGGCATATCTGATGGATAGTTTTTGTTTATTTGTTTGCAAAGAATCAACTTTATGATTGATTTTTAATGCTTTTATTTATGTGTTGCAAAATTAACTATGTACATAGAAGTCGATCTCTGTGGTTCTTTGATCGCTTTTGTTGATCTGTTGTTTTTTAACAATACACACTGCATTATATTCAAATTACTGTCTATGGAAATAATAAATAGTTTGTGGAGAACTGACACATATTGTAATGTTAAGTAATATCACCCAAATCTATGAAATAGCTTTCTATATACTAATTTCATCCTAGAAATTCTATATTCTTGATTAAGTTCAAAATATCATTAAATTGATTTGATTTTACATATTACATAAAGAAAACAATAATAACAATATATGCATTCACTTACAAAACTAGGTGCATCTTTAGCTATCAAAATAATGGCAAAAATGATGGGATGTTGGGCTCTTGGATAGTTTAATGTTAAATGTAACATAATATTACCTCCCGGAATAATTAGACCTTTTGAGAGAGTTCTGCAAAGGTGCTGCATCAAGCAGCAATGCACAGTACAAAGCAACAATTAACAATAAACATTAACTAAACTCATTGTTCCTGTACTTAAAGCTAGCAATCGACAGCTGAACAGTACAATGAACATAATATTATTTATAGGTTGCAGCTATGTGAAATCTCAATTCTCCTTGGGATATTATCCTCAGATAAGCTATGACCCTTTTAGAGAATAGTAGAGCGATACATACCATGTATTTCTCCCGCTTTCTGAAACTGATCCGGTGCTTTGAGTCAATGAGGTTAGCTAGCTTAATCATGTAAACCTATTAAAGAAGGGGAAGCGTCAGGTACACTTGAAAGAAAATGAGGCCTGGTGACAAGAATTTGAGTGTACGTTCAAAGATTAAAGCCTAATTTCCATCCAACAAGAAGCAAGGAAAGAAAAATCCACCTCGGTCATGTGATCATATATTGTCTTTTACCAGGAACCAAGGACCTCTGGTAAGGACTGGGAATCTCTGAGGAGATCACATTGTTAACACCTTAATTCAGGCATGTAAACCTACAATAGTGTGGTGGTTTGAATGAAAATGTTCCCCCACAGTGAGTGGCACTATTAAGAGGTGTGGCCTTGTTGGAGTGGGTGTGGCATTGTTGGAGGAAGTGTGTCACTGTGGGGATGCGTTTTTAGTTCTCCTATGTTCAAGCTACTCCCAGAGACACAATCCACTTCCTGCTCCCTGTAAGATGTAGGACTCTCAGCTACTTCTCTATACCATGTCTGCCTGCATACTACCATGTCCCACCATAAAAGTAATGGACTGGACCATCAGCAAGCAAGCCAGTTAAATGTTTTCCTCTATCAGAGTTGCTATGATCATGGTGTCTCCTCACAGCAAGAGAATCGCTAACTAAGACAGAAGTTAGTACCAGGAATGCGATATTGTTGTGAGAGGCCTGACCATGGTTTTTGTTTAGAGGAGTTTGCTCTTGGTACTTTGGTTTAGAAAAGCCGTGGAATGCTTTAGGCACTTCTTAATGAAACACACTATTAGGAACATGGAAGACAGTGGGGCAAGGAGTTATTTGAACTGTGGGGAGCTCACTCAAGAGGTTTTGAAGAAAATTTTAGTATGTTGCTTAGAGGTCATTCTTTTGATATTTTGGTGAAGAATGTGGCTGCTTTTTCCCCTTGTCTGATGAGTCTGCCTGAGGCTAAAGTAAAGAGTTTTGTATTAATCCTGTTAGCAGAGGAAATATCACAACAGCCTAGTATAGACATTGCTATGTGGTCATTAGTGGTAACTCTAGTGAAGATATATAATGAAAAGAAACAAGCTGAGTAAATAAAAACACAAAATGCACAGAATGAAAAAGGGAGCATTGGGAAGTGTTTAAGGAGATCAAGAGATTAAGAAATGGAATAAAGGGAGTGGTGACCTCAAAGCAAGATGCCATCCACCCAGATAAATTTCCAGCTTGTAAAAAGGTATTAAAGAAAAGTTTAGAGTCAGGTGTGGTGGTACACACCTTTAATCACAGCACTCTGAAAGTCGAGGCTGGCAGATCTCTGAGTTTGAGGCCAACCTGGTATACAGAGCAAGTTCCAGAACAGCCAAGCTTAGGCAGTGAAAAAAACCATGGAAAACAGAAAGCTGGTGATGATATAATTGAACAAGGGGTCCATGCTCCTCCTCCAGCAAACAGCAGAACATGGTAGCTTCAGCTATGCAGTTCTGGATTTAGAGTCAAGGATAGAAGAAATGGGTTGTGGAATTTGTCTCTGAATCTTAAGGAAAGTCACTAAGGCCAGGCATGTATCAGGGGTGTTGCTGAATGAAGGCCCAGAACAACTATTTTTGTGAAGCTGTGGAGGTGAACCATGGATTTCCTTGGATACCCCAAGATGTTGGAGATCCCAGAGTTATGGGATACCTACTGAGGAAAGATGCTCACAGGGAGTGGAACCAGCCCATGGGAAACAAGTGGGTTTTGCAATCAACAAAGCTGAATGGAGTTGGAGACCTGAAGAACATTCTCATATCAGACATAAAGATGTAGAGTTTGGAACTTGCCTAGCTAATTTTTGGTCTTTCTTTGATCCAGTATTTCCTCACTGTGCTTTTTTTCTACATTTAGGCATGGCGGTATTATTCTGTGCCATTATATGTTGGAAGTATGTGATCTGTTTTATTACTTTGATTTTATTTAAGAGATTACATTAATCTCAGAAGAAACGTTTAGCTTCAGACATTATTGTTGAGACTGTTGTGTAATATTACCTTAAGATGTGTTACATTTGTTAATGCTGTGGAATATTTGTCTAATGATACAAAGATGTGTTACATTCTTTTATGTTGAATTTGTTTAACTCTGTAAAACTGTGTTACTTTGCCTGTCTAAAACACCTAACTGGTCTAATAAAGAGCTGAACGTCCAATATCTAGGCAGAAGATGGATAGGTAGGGCTGCCAGGCAGAGAAAATAAATTGAAGGAGAAATCTAGGCTTGAGTGAAGAGAGATGGGTGAGAAAAGAAGGAGATGATGCCTCTAGGGGCCAGCCACATAGCCACACTGCCAGCCATGGAGGAAAAATGAAAGAAAAATATATAGAATAAAGAAAGGTAAAAAAGCCTTGAGGCAAAACACAGTTAAGGAGAAATAGGATTAATTTAATTTAAGTTAGAAAAGTTGTCTAGAAACAAGCCAAGGTAAGGTCAGACACTCATAATTAAGAATAAGTCTTCACGTATTTATTTGGGAGCTAGGTGCTGAGCCCTCTAAAGTAAAAGTATAAAATAAAATAAAATAAAAAACTACAACTGATAGGCTCTGGGGACTTTTGTAGTTGGAGTAAATACATGTTGTATTATGATATTGTTAAAAGCTTATAGGAGCCAGGGAGTAGAACGTAGTGTTTCAAATGTAATTGGGCCCCTTAAACTCCTAGGGAGCAGCACCATTGGGAGGTGTAGCTTTGTTGGAGAAGGTATGGCCTTGTGGGGTGAAGTGTGTGACTGTGGGGGCGAGTTTTGAGGTTTCCAATGTTCACGATACCACCTAGTGTGGCAGTCTACCTCCTGTTGCCTTCTGATCAAGATGTAGCCAGCACCATGTCTGGCTGCATGCCGTCAGGCACCCTGCCATGATGATAATGAACTAAACCTCTGGACTATAAGCTGCCACCTCGATTACATGGTTTCCTTTAGTTGCTGTCGTTACGGTGTCTCTTTACAGCAAAGGAAAACCTAAGACAGAAGTGGTAGCATGAATGCCCTCTTAGAGACGAGCACCCAGCCATCGCTCTTTCTCTTTACCTTGGGCAGCTGTAAGGCTCTGCATTGACTGCCCTTTACCGGGCACAGGGGAAGTGTAGGCTGACGAGGGTGGGAAGGAGATTTAAAAAGTGGTAGGCATTAAAGTAATCAAGAACAAAATTAATAGGAAACAAATCTAATTTTTAAACAGAAAGAAAGAAATATATCACAAGGGGAAATGCCCTCCAAATCCACACATTAAAACTATCCACATGCTAAGACAAACAAAACAAAAAATCTCTAGGATCATTTTCAAGTCACTTTCAGGTTTACCTTGATACCCTATTCGGTCCTTTCTTAAAAACCGCAGCCACAGGAAGTTGTAAGAGAGTGGAAAATGAAATATGTATTTGTTTGAGATTTGGAAGTATGTGTAGTCAGCAGGTGTCTGGAAGGTAGCCTGGATAAGAAGCTGGCTTCAAGACAGTCTTGATTCAAGCTGCCTTTACTAAAAAGAATTGGTATCTTACTCTTTGTTCTGTTGTCGTATATTCTGGGATTCCTGACCTGTCCCTTTGTAAACATCATAGTAAAGTGTTGGTATCCAAGTCTTCCTAAGTTCTAAAACAATAATGAGTGATATTATAATTCTTAACTTTATTTCTCCATCACCTAACTCATTATATAGAAACTCTTCTTTTAATGTTTTATTAATTTCTTTTTTATTAAAGTACAAAGTAATAGTTTTCATTGTGACATTTCCACACATGTACCACCTTGTAATTTTCTTATATGGTGTGGGAGGTCCTTCTGTCTAAATGCGGCTTTTATTGGTTAATGAAGAACTGACTTGGCCTATAGCATGGGAGGAGGAAGGCTGAGTTAGAGAGATGCCATGGAGCCACCGAAGACAGACACAGTTGGGAACTTTAGCTGGTAAGCCACAGCAACGTAGCCATACACAGATTAATAGAAATGGGTTAAATTAATATGTAAGAGTTAGCCAATAAGAAGCTAGAGCTAACGGGCCAACCAGTGATTTAATTAATAGGTTTCTGTGTGATTATTTCAGGGCTAAGCGGCTGGAAAACAACAAGCCGCCGCCTCCTCCAACAATTATATATTGCATGAGTACTCTACTTCAGAAATTCTTAGTAAATTATGATAAAAGGACAAATTCAGCAGTCTATGAAATGTTCTTTATACAACTAAGTTCTAAGGGCCATGAGAACTATACAGTATTTGAATAGATATAAAGGCTACTGTGATACCATTGGGTGCTTCTCAGGCCTCCTGAATGGGTCTGATTCACGATGGGATGCAAAGCTTCATAAGAAATGACAGGGAATGGAATGGGAAGTGAAAATGAGACTTATAAAATCAGAAGACACTTGCACCCCTTAGCTTTGCTTCATTCTTGAGATGTAAGTTTCTGAGAAAAGTAGAAACTGTGCTTGACAACACTCTACATGACAAATATTTTTTCATTCTATAAGAAAAGGTGTGAGATCCCCAGACGGAATTAACATATAAATATTTGCACAGGATTGTAGAATATCTCGCATGCTTCTCTCAGTAAAAGACCTATAAACTTGATAAGTTACATTTACGGTCACAGTTACGATGGTCACAGGACAGACAATGACAAAATTGTTTTTCTTATAAATACAGCAAATTTTAATGGTATTATATTCAGTTTTTCCATATTTACCTGAAATAACCTCAGAAATATTGTCTTTTATTCCATTGTTTCTCCTAAAGAGAACTTGTCATAATTTCCAGTTTCAAAAGCAATTTTTAAAGTATTGTAATGTACAAGAATCCCGGCAGCAGGAATCTCTTCATTGTTGAATCATTTTTATTTTTAAATTGTAGGTTGTTCTTCTTTAAAATTATTGGTGTTACGACAGTAATAACAATGTTGATTTTCATGAATTTGCCACATACTGGGCATGGCACCAAGAGTTAGATAAATCCCTGCTCCTCAGTAGCTGTGATTAAAACCTGTGTTTTTAATCCTGGGTTTCATCATGGTGGAAGAAGAGTTTGTGGGAAAGGCTTGCTTGAAGTTCAGTATGAAGTTAAAAACTTTAAGCATTAAATGATTTTAGATTGGATATTTTATTGGGTTCACATCACTGGTGTGAAATGAATAATAGCTCTATTCTCCGATGCAAAAGGTATATTTTAATATGAAGCATTACACCCTAAGGAAGTGTATTTTTGTTATAGGGATTTTGAAGCATAAAGCAAAATAAAGATGAAAGTAACGTAATTGACAGCTCATTCAAAGTCAGAAAATGACTTCCTGTAAAGAGATAAGTGCCATTATTTTGCAAAAGGAAAAAAATGTAAATGTTTCAGCAAAAAATTTTTATAGTGACAATATAATAAGAATTAATACTTATTTCTTGGTAGAGACCATGCTTTCTACACAGTAAATTAATGGTATGTTATCACAATTAAATTAAGGAAATTAAATATTTTGTTTAAAAATATTAAAACACCAAAGTTTCAGCCCTCAGCAATAACCAGATACCCAGAGGAGACTCTCCCCAGAGAAGAGAGCCTTCCTCCCATGGGTATTCCAGGTCCTGGAGTTCTTAGGATTCAGTGTTCTCAGCCCAAACACAGATAGTATTCATACTAGGTAAGACATGGAGGGAGGTTCATTGAGTGAAGTGTAGATCCTTGTTGGCTGGAAAATCACCCAGTGTCAGTCAAAATAGAGGAGAGTGGGTAGGAAGTTATTTTGGAAATAAGTTAATATCTGTAACCTATTATAACAAATGTTCTATCTGATTGAATTTTGGAACTATGCAAAGGACCCATTTTATTATTTTCTGTTCCTATAAAGAGAGAAATATGTCCTGGAAATCATGAAATACAACTAAGTAGGGCCCAATTCTAACTTTCTTATGAATATAAACATTATGAAACCATTTATCTCATTTATAGGTGTTATATGTTCCAGAAAGAATTTCAGTATGATATTTCTACTTGCTATGAAATTTACTTTTTTATTTTGAGTTTTTGTACTTTTGAATTGTACTTCATAAATGAAGAGAATAAAATTAATCTCTCCTGTTCTTTAATTTATCTGACTTTTACCATACAAGTGGGATCTAGGGATAATTCCCTAGGGAGAGATCTGTATTATTAGCAAACAAAATAAGAGAACAGTTTTTATCATAATGTCATTGTTTCATAGATTTGGTTTAAAGCCCGAGTGTCTTGATTTGTAAGCACGTTAGCTTGAAAGACAAAAAAAATTCTCTTTTTTCTTCATGCACCGTTTTTCCTCATGCAAATGGCTACTTTACTTTCCAAAGATATTTTGTTTTGTGCTGACAGAGATAATATCCCAACTCACGTGTACTAGATTCTAAATACCGCATTGTCAAGTAGGATCTAGTTGCAGCACATTATAAAAATGTCAACCCACTCCATCATGCAGGGACAGCCTTACAAAAGCATGCTTTATGAAGCACTTAGTCTTTATTGACTTTTAGTAGGCAAACAAAAAAATGAGAGCACACTTACAAAAGTCATAACCTCTTTAGATGACATTCATAAGTTTTAAAAACTGTGCTCACATTCAGCTGTCTGAAACACCCAGAAGAGTGTTTCGAAGCAGAGCCTGTGAAGCCAAGTGTCTCCCTTCATTTTCTCTGAGGTTCTGGACGTGGTCCTGCGTCTTTTGAGAGCCCAGGAAGTGTGAATGCACTGCTTTAAGCTTTTTCCTTAATTGATCAACTTAATCACCTTTCACAGATGAGGCACTGGAGACACTGGGAAGGGACTAATTTCCAAAATAAGATACATGTAATTAAAGAAGTAATCAGAATCCAACTGACGTCATCTGACACCCCACCAAAGCTTACCTTAAAATTTAAGCTATTTCATTTTAATACTTAGGCTGAGTTCATTATTTGGAAATGACCACATGTAATTTTTAAAGTCCTCAGTCAAGCTTCCTTACTTAAACATGGATAATAAAGGTCTAATGAAGGAGCATAGCATTCTGATTGGGGAATGTTGCTTGCCTCTGTACTCCACTCCCTTCACTGAAAACAAAAACAGAAAAATAAAAAACAAAGCTGTTGCAGAGGGTGCTGCAGTTTGGTCTCTAAATCACACACTAATTGCTGTCTCGGGAGTCTTAAAATAGAGTCACTATACTGATCTCTTTAATGTTCCACCACAATTGACAAGTAGCTGCAATTATCTTCTATCATGAAACTTCTGATTACAAGTCACACTCCTGGCACCCATGAGTCACTGACCTAAAGCCTCTGGTGGGATAGCTTCCCCTTCTTGAGTCCCAACGTGGAGACTGGCATATGCAGTCTGCCCACTACTATCCAATCTGCCATCTAAGAAATGTGAGGACATGTCTCTTCATGTCTGGAATCGCACTCTTGCTTTAGCGTTCGAGACTCTACTGTACCCAGTTAACCCAGAAAACCTATGCTACACATTGGTTTTGTCTTTCCTATTATATTCCTAAGCATACTTGTGTTTCTATAATTTCTCCTCTAGCCTTATTAACTCCCTCAATTGACGAGAGCCAAACTTCTTCTTCAGAGTATCACTTGCATTGAAAAAATTTGAGAATTCCCTACCTGTGTATTCACATTGGTTCCCTGCCTCCCTCACTATCTCTGACTCCTCTGTATCCCTCTACAATCTATGACCTCTCATTAAAGTATTACTGTTGTGTGTACATATGTGTGTGTATATGTACTCAATAGCTGTAGCTTGAACTTCAATTTATGTAAAATAATGTATATTATGATTCAGAGAATGAAAATTAGAGCCAAAATATATGGTTCATTTTCATTTCCAATACTCTCCTGTAATGTTCTCATCTTCAAAATTAAATAACCAATTATCTATGGGTAAAGATATGGAGATTAAATGACCTATTGAATGTAAAATCCTTAGAACAGTGTTCAGTATAGTAAACATTCAATCAGTATTAATGGCCACAAATTTGTTTGCTTGTCTGTTTGTTACTATATCCTTTTACTCAGGCAACCATAACAACTTCCCAGGTACGAGACTGTTGGGTTAAAGGAAATGTAATTTGAAAACTGAGCAAGGAACGTGGGATATAGTCCCAACTGCAAGCATGAAGACATGAGTTCAAATCCCTCCTGCCCATCTAAAGCCATGTGTAACAGCACAGACATAGAAACTCTGTCCTGAGGAAAAGAAATGGGCCTACCTTGGGACTCTCTGGGTTGTCAGTCCAACCAGAATGGTGAGTTTCAAGTTCAATGACAGAGCTGGTCTCAAAAAATAAAGTGAGAAGCAATGGATGAAGACATCCAATGTTGATGACTGATATGCACATGCATATCCAAGTACACACACACACACACACACACACACACACACGTGCGTGCACATGTTTTTAAAAAACATAGTGAAATAAAGCTCTTGCATAAATAAAATAAATTTTATCTTCTCCAAATTTTTCAATAGTTAGTCTGACCAAAACGTTACATAAACTTGCTCATATACCAGAATGCTTATGCTTTTCAGCACTAAATTAAATAACATAAGTTTTACAACTCTAAGCAGTAAGGAAAGGATATTTCATCATTGTTTATTCCTTTAGTTGTGAAAAATAGAATATTTCACACAATTCTTGATAATTTTCACAGCTTCATCTCTACAGCTAAAACCTATGGTTTTATATCATAAAATCTTATCTTAAAGAATGAAAAAATTTCTTATGAATAATACATGACATTTTAATAAGTCAAATAACATATGGTAAATGTCATCCAAATAACTTATGTCATATCTGACTAGTATGGGCCAGCCTTTGACCTCTGCCATAGCAAACAGCAGGAACCATGGCTTAGTGCAAGAGCAGCGGTAGCTGACTGAGGAAGCATGAGTTGGAACCATGCTCCAGGTGTGCTCCCTACAGCACGAGAGCTCCTCAATGATCATGACTGAGGAAGCATGAGTTGGAACCATCCTCCAGGCGTGCTCCCTACAGCACGAGAGCTCCTCAATGATCATGACTGAGGAAGCATGAGTTGGAACCATCCTCCAGGCGTGCTCCCCACAGCACGAGAGCTCCTCAGTGATTGCCACAGCTTCGTGTGCACGTAGTACAGACCTATTTCTCCATTGAAGTCTCCAGGACAACTCCGCCTCCATTCCCGTTGAACTTCCTTCTTGAGGAGAAATGTATAAGACAGAGGTTAGTAGAATGGCCTGGAGACACTTTGTTGTGTTTATTTACACAGCCCCAGCTGGTTCTCACCTCCCCCACTCATGTTTCCTAACTTCCTTAGCTTCTGTTGCTCTCTTCAGATGGCTCACCTGTTGGCATGACACAAAGATTCCTCTGTGGTGTTTTTGTGCACATAGTAGTCACGCGTTTCTCTGTTACATGGCTATGCTTGTTTATTTGTAGCTTCAGTGAAGCTATGGCCATGAAGAAGGTGGCAGGAAATCCACATGGACCTACTGAGTGCCACGCATGTTAATTCCTATCCCGCTGTAAGAAAGTATCCTGTGTCCTCTCCCCAGTGAGAGTTGCTGACTTCTGCCCATGGTAACATTTACCCCAGTTTCTAGACATACGATAGCCAAAGGATTTGAAAAAGAGGTGATAGTTGTTTTAGTGGGTACCTTGCTAGGTCTCCTATCAAGAACAATCCACCTTTGTAGAACAAAACTTCCAATCTTGTTAAGACAGGTTAAGACAGCTCTTAATCCTTTGCCCCTGAACTCATGCATTCTACTTCTTGAGGATTCAGAACTCTAGGGATGTGTCTGATTTAATACATATTGTATCCTAAATAATCATATCCAACTCTTTCACAGAGTTGTCTTTATAGTTCTGCACTTTCAGAAGAGTCTGTCAGCATTCTGTAATGAAAATTGTCTCTTTGTGATTCAGAAAAAGACCCCTGACTCCTGACAGTATCTTATGCCCAACTTTTAGAAGGCCTTCAATCTATAACTCCCTCCCCAGGCCTCTTTGTTGAGATATACTTGTGATTAATTTTAACCAGGCTGGGCACAAGTAAGGGACTAAAAAGGGCTCCTGATGGGAATATTAATTATCTTACCTAAATAAGGTTTCTTCAGTCTTCTAACAAAGGTAAATTACTTTCTCAGATTCTATGGAAACCAGAGCATCTGAGAACCCAGATGCCTTAGGATTATCAAGTCAAATCTCCTACACTGTTTATGGGTCCTGGGTGTCCAATACAGAACCCTGAATTTATTAGCGAGGAGATCATTTTTCAGTCCTGAGCACTTAAATATCTCCAGAGTCCTTACTCTATCATATCACCACTGGAGAAATCTACCACGTTTTTATCTTCGCTGCAACTCTGACTTCTCATCTACTAAGAAGGTTAGCAACCTACCAAATAAGGTCCCAGTTCCCATGTCTGGCCTTTAACAACTTTCAGTTTTTCCTTACCCATCTGCAGGATGGAAACACAACCTAGTACTAAACAAGATATAATAACAATCCTGCTGGGTAAACAATGCCTTCTGGTTTGCATCACTTAGATATGTGAGTCATCACACTTGCAATAGGATCCTTCTCATTGGAATATTTCCCCCAAGTAACCCCTGATGAAACATTTAACAATCAAGCCACCAACTTGTGCCAGGGATTTCTGCTCACAATGGCATCTTTGTTCAGGAAAAGCTGTTAAGTGAACTTGTTCCGTAGTCTCATCATGTTTTATTGGGCCATTCTATTTATCACTTGTGCTCATTAAAGTCCAGTTGGAAGCACTTTGCAATATGAGATGATTATGCATGTGAGAGACGTTTTTGAAATGAGAACATGAAAAGACAAAGGGAAACTTCAGATTGTGATTCCCATAGAAGGAGGAATCAGCAAAGCTAAGGAAAGGGGAATCGCAGACAGCATCACAGCTGTAGAAAGGGTTCAGCTAAGTCAGTGGGGCACCCTTATTCAGAGGCAACAATGACAGGATTCTGCCATTTTGCAATAATGAATGTCCTTTTCTAAGCTCAGTCATTGGTTACAAGAAGCTTAGCAAGAAATATAGCCCTGTCACTAAGGCAAATATTCCCCGAGACACATATTCCTGGGACAGCAATCAATGCCATCAGTCGACTCTGCTTTCTGTAGCGATCTAAGGAGTGAATTTTGATAACTGTCACATCTGACAATCTACTTCACTATAGCCCACAGCAAATTTAAGATTCTTGAAGTAAAAGAGATAACCAAGTCTGTTTAATCAAACCCTCACTTTAAGACAGGACTCAAGTTCACTAAATTCTTAGATCACTAGCCTATGCCTCTCATTAAGAACAAAAATATTGTAGCACATGCTGTATTTTCTCTCTCCTCTGAGCACGTTTGTCACGATTATGTTTTGAATTACGGAAGTTAAACACATTTTAGCTGTATATGTTGCATAAAGCAAAGGATCTATAAAATAAAACGTTAATTTGTGATACTGATTTTCTAACAATGATAGAAGTTGTAAATGCACTGTGAGCACCTGCTATGTTATGCTGACCCTTCAATAAACCCAGAAGTGTTGGTTATTGAGCACTAATATATAGCTGCAAAACCGAAATGACTTGACATCTGCCTGGTTGTGTTCTGAAACATTGATATATTCTCAATTTCTTTCAGTCCCAGGAGCAATTTTTAACCATACTCAAAAGGCATCTGAAGCACTATTTATAACAGCTGTTGTTTTTCCTATTAATGCGTTTTAAATTGGCTTCTTTCTCTAGACTGACAACTTCCATTACAGATCAGATTGTTGGGGATTTGAATACAAAAGGAAGTCTGGATAATTAGCCTACTATACTACCTCTGGGAAGGAGTTATATTTTTTATAAACACTTCTAGACACAGGTAATATATAGTTTTAATGTATTTTCTACTAAATTTAAAATCACCTCACATCATGGGAAGCCCAGCTATTAAGAATTCTGTTTCATCAGATACGTTCTTGCAAACACAATAGTTCTTTGTCCCTTAGATCCTAGGGTGCTCATTATTAAGGATTAAAGAGGCTGCAGTAGCCTAACATACTATATATTGTATATATCACATATGTACATGATATATATATATATATTACTAGCTTATATATATATATATTGTGTAATATCTATATGATTGATGATTTTGGAACTATTACATATACAGAAACCATTGTTGATGCTCACATGAGATTCCCTTTGTCATTCCACTTTTTGTAGTCTACATGGTATGTAGATGCTTGATATGCCTCTTCTCTGGAGAACTTTGCTCAACCAATGGTACCTGGCCACCTACTCACACTGCCTTCCCTCCTAGTGCACCCTGGGAAACCTGCACACAACAAATGCCTCATAGAGACGTAGAAAATATCAGCACCCTTTTCTCAAAACTCTGTGAGGTGATTCATATTTGCTGACACCCTCAAATAATTTGTTCAACTCATACTCCTCACACTGGGGTCCCCAAATCAACACACCACTCAAATTTGTTTTGATCATCTCTTTGATGATTACATATGATCCACAGTTCTTTTAAGGAACATGGTAAAATTATCATCAGTGATGTCTTCGAAGGTCAAATCAGGTTGTAAAAAAGTGAGCGGATACATAGTTCTTCCATAGATCTCTAGACCTAGGGCACAAAATATCATCTATGTGTCACTCGATGCTTCTATTCCTCTGGTTCAGGGTGGTCAGGCACCTTTAGGGTGAGTGAGTACAGGGCTGAAAATTTGCAAGAGAGAGAAAGGCAGAATGATTCATGTGCTGGGGAAAGATCTCTGAAGAGGCAAGGACAGTGAGGAACGGCCTAACGGAGACGGCCTGCTTACCACACAGCACCATGGTGGAATCTGTGCCTGGGCTGCTGTCAAGGGCCATGACTTGGCTCTGTGTTGATGTCCATGGTTCTTGTTACCAGAAAAGGCCCTGTGGCTGACTGGAGTCTGGGCTACCACCTGTGACAATGTCAGTGCCTGAGGGATGTGCCCCCCACAGGGATCATCGCAATCAAAGAAGGCTGCATTCCCACCCGGGACCATGGGTCAAGGTGATCCAGGAGTCCTGTACTGCCACCTACAACCGTGGTGATGTCCTGACCCAGACTGCTGTCAGAGGTCATGTCTGAGTCCATGTTCCTGCTGCAGACAAGTTCTGAGTTAACTTCCATGGCTCTCGTTGCCACTGAGGGCCTTGAAGAGACCCATAGTCTAGGAAGACATCTAAGGCCATGTTGGTCTTTGAGGGTTAAGCTGACACTGAGCCATACAGACCTGGGTAGCCTGTGCTGCCACCTGCAGCCATGGTGACATATGGACCTGAACTGCAGTCATGAGTCATGTCTAGGGCCATGGTTGTACCACAGCCAGGGTCTGTGTTGATATCTGTTACCACCAAAGGCTGATCAGATACCTGCAGTCCGGGCTGCCACCTAGAAACATGTTGGCATTCAGTGACCACACTGCAACTAGAGCCATACCAGTATGGGCAATGTGCAATGGGACTATGGCCACAATGACATCTGGGTCCAGGCTCTTGCCAAGGGACTGTGTCTGGTACTGTGGCCATGTTGGTGTTGAAGGGCTGTGCTGCTTCCAGGTCCATACAGACCTGAGTGTTATGCACTGCCATCAAGGGCCAGGGCATCATAGGGGCACAGCTTTGGTTGGGGCCATGTCTGAGTCCATGACACTGCTGCAGCCAGGGTCTTTCTTGATGTCTGAGGATGCTGTTGCCATCAGAAGGCCATGTGGATACTGGGTATCTGGGCCCACACCTGGGGCCATATATATGTTCAATGGCCAGACTGCTACTGGGTCCATGCCAATTTGAATGACCTACAACACCAATCAGGACCATGTTGACATCCAGGCCCAGGCTGCTGCCAACGACTTTGTCTGGGTCCATGGTCAAAACATAGCTGAGAGCTGTATCGATATCCATGGCCTATATTGCCACCAAGGGCCACTGAGTCATCAGGGGTCTGGACCACTTCCTAGGGCCATGCTAGTGTTCAAGGGCTGAACCTCTGCTTGGGCCATATAGATCTAAGTAGTCTGAATTGCCATGGTGTCATCAGCATCTTGCTGTCAAGGGCCATGTTTGAATCTGTGACTTGGTGCCCTATGTTGGACACCAAAGGAAGCATTTATCTAATTATTCTTTAACAATAAAAACTCAAGAGTCAGATATCAGGTAAGAACCTATCTGATCAGAGAAGTGGAGGAGACATGACCAGTGACTTCTCTCTTTCCTTCCTCAATCCAAAAGGGCTAAGAATCTTGCCAAATCCCTCCCCATTACTTCTTGTGTCTTTCTGTCCTCAGTCCTCTAAAACCTCTATGATAATTTTGGTTAGCTAGTAGCTACCTCTGCCCTCTAATTCAAATAAACTTTATTGGCAGTCTCAGAAGTGTCAGAGTGCGGTCAAAATATCCCACACTCGTGCCCCTGCCACCAGTGAAGTCTGTGTTGATGTCCAGGGTTCCTCTTGCCACCAAAAGCTGTAAGTATAGGGTTATACATATTTGGCCCCGCCCCTCACTGGCTGCAGCACTAGGAAGGACTAAATGGTCCTGCCCCTCAAACTGCAGCACTTGGAAGAGCAGGTCCTGTACCTCCCCAGGGCAACAGAGTAGAGCTAATGTAGTTGGCTTCTCCTCTTTTAAGGGGCCACCACCCAGCTCTCAAACAAAGGCACAGAGAGTCATTCTTTGTTACAGATGCTTGGTTTCAGCTTAGGCCTGTTTCTAGCCAGCTTTTCTAACGTATCTTTAATTTTCCTGTTTCTCTTTATCTATGTTTTTCCTTGGAGCTTTTTACCTTTCTTTTCCTCTTTCTATATGTCTTATTTTTCTGCTGCTTCTGTGGCTGGCTAATTGGCTGACTGGGTGGCTCGGTGACTGGTCCCTAGTGTCACCGTCTCCTTCTCCTTCTCTTCTTCTCTCCTCCTAAGCCTAGACTCCTCCTCCTATTTATTCTCTGTCTGCCAGCCTACCTATCTTTTCTCTGCCTAGCTATTTGCCTTTCCACTCTTTATTAGACCAATCAGATGCCTTAGGAGGGAAAGGCAAAAACAGTAACACATCTTTTCACCATTAAACAAATGCGACATAAACAAAAGGACATCTTTACATCATCAAACTAATCTAAACAAGCTGTCCCTGCTGGCAGGGATGCAGGTGAGCAGGCCCTGAAGACATGAGAGTGGGAGAGCTAGCCCCATGGCCTGTCATGCATGGCATGGGTGAGGGAGATGTAGCTCCCTTACCCCTAGCCCCTTGACACCTACTACAGGCGGGAAAAACTGGTCCTGGGGTCACAAGAATGGGAGACCTGATTGTGTTCCTCTCTGAGTGCAGCACTCGGGAACATGGGCCCTGGGCCTCACTTGGGCACTGCCTAAGTGATCTTATTGTCAGGAGCACAGGTAAGCCAGGCCTGTGGATGTGAGAGCAGGGGAGTTGCTTCTGCCTCCTCCCTCAAATACCCTGGGGTGGCAAGGCTGAGGGAAATATGCGCTCTTCCCCTTCCCCTTGCCCCTTCCCCTTGGCAGGTGGGAGAGGCAGCCTCAGCGGCATGAGAACAGAAGAATTGGCCCTACCCTCCCGTAGTGCAGCAGTTCAGAAAGCAGGCCCTGCATCTCCCCTGGACCAAACAGTAGAGCTGGCCCTCCTAGTACGAATACAGGTAAATCAAATCCAAGGGTGTGAGAGCAGGTGAACCATCCTTGCTCTTTGCTGTCTGCTACATTAGGGGAGCGGGGATGGGGGGACAGTGTTGAAGAGCTCACCTGAGTGGTGACAAGGAGGGAAATCTGACAGGTTGACCAACCAGGCTACCACCCAGTCCCAGAACCAGGACCACAAGGTAGCCCACACCAAGATCCACCTCATCTATGAACTGCTGGAATATGTGAAGGGCCCAGACCTACAGATCCAAAGCTACAGGATCTCCATGACTCAAGGCAACAATAGGCAATCCAAGAGGATTTCCACAAGGACCCAGTACTGATAATGCAACAGAAGTCAGAGACTTCAAACCAGACCAACGACGCATTGCCATGAACACTTACAAGTAAAGATAAATGAACTAAAAGTTATATTGTGTGTCTCACTGGGCCACATTACAATTTCCATGCCAAGATTTTGTTGTTGTTGCTTGATCTTTTGCTTTTTGTTTTGGGGTTTTGGTTTGGTTTGGTTTGTTGTTATTAGGGTCTTTTTGGTTTTACTTTTAAATTTTGTTTTTTGGGGTAGGTTGCAAGGGCAGAGGACAGAGGTGAGGGAATGGGGAGATGAGTGGAATTGAGGTGCAAGTTGTGAAATCTACAAAGAATCCATACAAAGTTAAAGATAGATAGATAGATAGATGATAGATAGAAAGATAGATAGATAGACAGACAGACAGACAAAATGAGTGGAAAGATACACAAACTGCTATGGGGAGTTTCACGTGCTTGCTATTGCAAATTACCAACAGACCCCAAAATATAGAGAGAGAAAAAATTAAACCTGTCATTTCTAGTTTAACTCTATCTTTAAGGAAAGACTCAGAGACCCACACAATCTGAGATGGAAGTCATCTCCTACCAATCAGCAAGCCAACATTTTTCCATATAGACAAGCAAATAAGGAGAAAGAAAGATACCAGTTGAATGGGAAGACTCAACTATTTCAATGAGGATAATACTGAGAAAAATTAAAGCAACTTTTATTATGAAATAAATTTGCAACAAAAATGACATTTTTGAAACCTCCCACTTAACAAATGGGACATCAAGAAAGAGTATTTTGAGATCAGAAAATACATTTTTGAAATGCAAAATTTTGCTCACCACAAACTAAACTGATATCACTTCAATCCTAGCAGTAAAAATGTGTTAATATTTCTTCTTCCATATTTCATGACTTAATATTTTGGTGTGTAGTGTATGGAGTGACACTCTCTTCAGAGAAAACAAACTTCTAGGTGTCAGCACATGACTCACTTGTTAGCAAGCCTTTGTTTGGACATCCAACCAAACACATGCATGTCCCAAATCACCTTCTTTGTTTGAATCTCATACTTTGGGCCACTATACAATTTTTCAATACTTGACCACTAGACACAATCACAGAGCTATTCCTTAATCCATCTGGAACTTTACCACAGTAAGCGTTAGTGCCATCCATACCCCACATTTCTGTTCATGGTGACATATGTTCTCTTCTATATGAAGGCTGTATTAGTCAATGCTCTATGGCTGTGAAGAGACACCATGACCAAGGCAACTCTTATAAAAGAAGCATTTAATTAGGGCAAGCTGACAGTTCAGAGATTTAGGCCATTGCCAGTAAGGTGGGGAGCATGATGACACACAGGCAGACATGGTGTTGGAGGAACAGAGAGTTCTGCATCTGTATCCACAGGCAGGAGGTAAAAAGAGACACTGGGAATGGCTTGAGCATTTAAAACCCCAAAGCCTACCTCCAGTGACACACTTCCTCCAACAAGGCCACACCTATTTCAACAAGGCCACACCTCCTAATCCCTATCAAGTAGCACCACTACCTAATGACCAAGCACTCAAATCTATGAGCCTAAGGGGGTCATTCTCATTCAAACCACCTCAAAGATGGAGGCATGTGTGCCAGGTAAGTTCTTGATAATACATAAGTAAGATATATTCACTCCTGTAACAGTAACATATTATAACACACACACAAAATCAACCTACCTGTATTATATTAAGCTCACAGAAAGAGACACAGAGATAAAAATACAGATCCAGTTGATTTACTTGGAAGGTTTCTCTAGCACATATTCCAGGAAGCACTGAGAAATGAGACTAGGCAGAAAAAGAATTCTATAAATACATTTGTGAGCCAGTCACCATGGTGAGTAGAACTAAGTCCACTGGGAATTCCTCAGGATCAGCATGAAATATGCTCCTAAGAGCCACCCAACCCGGAGTGAAGGGCTGGAACATGTACATGCAAACCCGTACATCCCTGATATCTACTGAAGAGTCTTTGATCTCATGGCATTCCTGGCTTCCAGGCACAGGAACTGATGTTCTGAGTGCCAAAGCCCTAGGGTATGTAGAAAGTTGCCTCGATCACTAGAACGGCAAGCCAGAGAGAATGTATGCAGTTTGGCTGGCAGATTTTTTTTCCCACCAATACCATAAACAAATCTAACAAATAATATGTTTGGGGAAAAATCCAGAAACAAGAGTAGTATATAATGTTTCCATTTATATTGAGTTTAAAACCAGGCAAAACAGATATGAGAAGTCATAACTGTGGTTGTATTTGAGGAATGAAAGAAAGAGATGAAACTGGAGAAGACACAGAAAGATGACCAGTTCTTCACGATAATCTGCATTCTCACTTGGGTGATGATTATATAGATGTCTTCACATTGTGGTGGATGAACTATACACTGATAACTCTGTAAATGTGCTATTTCCACTTTAAAAGTTTGATTGTTATGGAATAGGGTAGGAAAATAAAGTCAGTATTTCATTGCATGCAGCCCGTGTAGATGGGATTATAGCTTATATGGGCATTATATATCAAAACGGTGTCTGAATATTAGTGCTCCTGGTTCCGTTCATTTTTCTCTTGCTCATTAGAGTTATAATTTAAAACAGAACTATGACATCCTTAGTTCTTTTGGCTTAATAAACTGAAGTTTCACCCCCTGCCCATTGATTATGGCAACTTCTTCACAGTCAATGCTAAGGAAACAATGAAACACTCTTTGTATTTAAAGGCAGGTGATTCTTCCTCCATGCATGCCCATAAGTTAACTGTGAAACAAACCTACTCTTCTGGTGGCCAGTCCACACTAAATTTCTGTTCCATAACTGCTGTGCTGGAGTTGAGTTAGACTGGGAAGGCTGTAAGTTGTAGGCTCCTCAGCAGTGTCACCCGTGAGGCTGGAAGCAATGTGAAAACACAGGTCCTGAAAGTTCAGACTATTAGAATCAGTCGTGGATTCAGAAGAGCTGTAACAAAAAGCTTAACCTGGAAAACAAGCCACGTAGTCAAGAGTGAGAAAATTAAATCCATGTCTTACCAGTTTCTTATCTATATAATGTCTAAGAGTAGCCAAAGTGATACTCTTTGATTCTAACCTTTCTTGAGACTTTTCTCTCCAGAAACAAAAGTGACATTTGAGATAGAATTTTAATGTTTCAAGTTCCATCATCCATCAGTGTCTTAGTTAGGTTTTTCTGTTTCTGGCATGAAAGACCATGACCAAAAGCAACTTGGAGAGGAAAGGGTTTATTTTTTATTGGGCTTACCCTTCTCCATATTGTCCATCATTGAAGAAAGTCAAGACTGGAGCTGGGAGACCAGAACTGAAACAGAGCCCATGGATGAAAGCTGCTTACTAACTTGCTCTCCTTGGCTGGCTCCTTTTCATACATTCCAGTCCCACATGCCCAGAGATGGCACTACCCACAGCGGACTGGGCCCTCCCACATAATCAATCATTAATCAAGAAAATGCCCCATCAGCTTTCTTATAGGCCAATCATATGGAAAATTTTTCCCAACTGAGGTTATTTCCCCAAAGAAAAATTTGGGTCAAGTTGACAAAAACTCACCCACATAACTTACACCAGGATGATATAAGAAAAGTCATGATCCATGTATATTACTTCTCTTCCTTTCTGTCCAACAACAAACATGGTTAGTCACATCAACTCCTCCCAACATAGTTCAGAACAAGAGAAAAGTATAGCCATACTTAGAATCAGTATGTGATCATTTCAACTATATTGGTGTTCTAGTCTATGACACAGCCTAATGTACAACGGTAGAAAGAATTCAGGGACTGCCATGGTGACGCCTGGGCCAGAGGTGCTGCAGAGGGCCATGACTGAGTCTGTAGCTTTACAGTAGCCAGGGTCTGAGTTGATGTCTGTGGCTCCTGTTACCACCTAGGGCCATGGGGATGACCGGGGTCTGGTCAGTTACCTGAGACCATGTTGGTGTCTGAAGGCCATGTTGCCATTGGGACCATACTTTATCCAGGTGGCCTGTGCTGCCTCTGGGCCACCGTGATGTCCAGGCCAAGTTGCTGTCAAGGATCATGTCTGAGTCCATGGTCCTGCTGCAGCTGAGCTCTGATGATGTCCATGGCCCGTGTTAGCACTAGGGGTCATTGAAGATATGCTGTGCTAAGCCAGCCCCGCCCTTCATTGACCCTGGGATGGCTTGCCCTGCTATTCCTTGGATACTGCAACAGGAAAGCTGACCTTATCCCAACTCTTCCGCCACATGGTGTCATGGGTGAGAGAAAGACACCCTCCCCCCTCACTCATTACCTCCTGTAGCAGGTGAAAGAGCGGGCCCAGGGATCACAAGAGCAGGAGACCTAGCCCTGACCTCACCAGCTACAGCGTATGCATATGAACCAGCTCTGCTCTCCCTCTGGGTAGCACAGGACAGCTGACTATTGTCAGGAATACAGTTGAACCAGCCCTGATGGTGTGATGGTCAGAGAGTTAACCCCATCCCCCCTCATCTGCCCTGCCATGCAGTAGCATCAATGAGGAAAAGAGGCCCTTTCCTCTGTCAACCCCTTGCTACCTGTGGCAAGTGAGAGAGTTGGCCCCTGGGTCATAAGAGTGAGAGAACTAGCCCTCTGCCTTACCAGCTCTACCACACAGAAAAGCATGGCCCTGCATCCTGCCTGTGCCTGCAATACAGTGAGTTGACCCTGTTGTTGGGGCACAGGTGAGCCAGCCTTGAGGACAAGAAAGCAGGAGAACTGACCTTGGCCCACCCTGTTCCCAATATGCCTCCTACAGCAATCAGGAGGGAGGGCCCTGCATCTCGTCTGGGTGAAACAGCAGAGCTGACCCTGGTGATGGGAGTGTGGGGGACCCAGACCTGAGGCTGAGAGGAGAACTGGAGGTTGCGCCATACTATAAGCTGCATCGGGCAGGCCAGGCAGTGCTGGAGAGCTTGCCCTGGCAGTGTCAGATGAGGAAAACTTAGCGGGCTGACCAACTCAGGTACCACCTAGGTGCAGAACCAGGGCTCTGAGTTGGTCCTGCCCAACATCCACCATGGACCTCCTATGAACTGTTGGAGCGTGTGAAGGGGGAGAACCTACAGCAGATCCAAAACAGCAGGATCTTCATGACACAGGACAACAGGACGTCCAAGATGAGCCCCTGTGAGAGTCCAGTATCATCGGTGATGTGGCCGAAGCTAGAGGGACACAGACCAAGAACTTGAGTCAATGAACACTTCCAAGTAAAGATGAACTAAAGGGTAAAGTGTGTGGCTCAACAGACCACACTACAGTTTCCATGACAAGATTCTCTCCTCCACCAATATTTTTTCTTTGTCTTGTTTGGTTTTTGAATTTTCTTTTAAATTTTGTTTTGTTTCAGAGGGGCGGTTACAAGGGTAGAGGCAGATGTGAGGGGACGAGGAGATAAGTGGGATTGGAATGCACGATGTGAAATCCAGAAAAAGTCAATAAAAGTTTTTTAAAAATAATCAAGGGCTAGAGAGTGAATTGGCCATCACATTGTGTGTGTTTATTTGTGCGTGAGTGTCTCTGTGTATGAGTGTGTGTGAGTGTGTGTGTGTGTATGTGTGTGTATGTGCTTTTATGTGCATGTGTGGAGGTCAACAGAACCTCTGGAACGATGCTCCCATGCACCATCCATTTCCTTTCAACAAGTTATTTCTCTGCCTTATCATTCACCAAGTAGTATGGGCTGGATTACCCAGGGATTCCCCTGCCTCTACTCACTTAGTAGAACCGTAGATACATACCAATGTGCCCAATATCTTGTTTTCCATTTTTAATAAGCCCTGGTACTGTTCCTACTAGCCAAGTCCACAAATATTAGTATCTAATATAATCATCCTAAAGTTAACTTCTGCACCACTCTTGTGTTGCTCTTATCATTTAAGGAAAAAGGTGCAGCTTTTTATGTAGTGTCCCTTCCTTTCCAAGCACCAATCAGGCAATTTAGAATGGAGGAAGCACGTGTATAAGAAAGCTGGCTGTTTGCTGCTGTCTCTTTAGCACCTAGCACAGTGTTTGTGATGATAACTATCACATAAGTGCTGTAATTTAATTTTCTGATTTTAAAATGATTCCTGTTCCAGAGTCTCCCATTGATTATCATTCCCTCCACACCAAATGCAAAATTACTGCCAGAAAGGAAATAATGAATTATCAACACTAAACGAGACTTGAACTAGACTCTAATTCCTTGAGCTTATTTCACAGAGAAGGTTCCAGGTTCACAAAGAAGGCTTGCATTCTGTAAAAATTCCCCGAGCTATTAAAACAGGAGCAGGCCTGTGGGCACTCCCAGGTGCTCCAACTCCTCAATGAATGGCTTTTCTCTCACCTCATTGAAGTTTCCTTTGTTAAGTCACCTGACCCACTGAATAAACAATTCCATTTATTGCCTGCAAATCATCCCTGGATTTAAAGATTATTTCCATCATAATGACCTTTTCTAACTTGCAGCTGAAATATCATATAAACCTTCACTTGCCGCAAACCCTGTGAAGGAACAGTTTTAAAGCTAAAACAGCTGACTTTTCCCCAAGAAATGCAAATTCCATCCCAGGTTATTAATGCCGAAGATGAAAAATAGAGTTCAGTTCCATTTTCTATGTACTCAATTTTGTGAGGTGACCTAGAAAAGTGAGAAATTGTTAAACTCCAGAGGAAACTCCAGAAGAGAAACTTATACCCAGATAATTTATCTTCCAAATGCAAACATGGCTCTATTACTTTCGTAAGAGATTTCCTTTTGAATACAGCATTTTGATTGCAGTGGGGAAGGCATCAGAAGCCCATTAGGAGTTTTCTAACTTTTGAGCGTGTGGTTCATTCCAAATGTAAAATGCATTGCTGTGGCCAAGCATTTGTCTTAATGAGAAAACTCCCTAAGAGAAAACCCGTCTCTGAGAACTGCACTGATCTTTCAGCATTCCCAGAGTCACTGAGCTATACATAACTCCTGACACTTCATGTGCAGACCCAAAAGTCCTTTAAATCATAGGATGGGAAGCTATTGCCTGAATGGGATGGCCCTTTCCACTTGGCTCCTTGCCGTCCTCTGTTCTAGCCCAACAGGATGCTGATGCCAATCACTGAAACTAACTATAATGATGACATAAAAAAATATTCATTTTTGCTGTGTTGATTGCTAGGAATGAATTAAGTTCAAGTTGTGCAGATTCAGATGTCTGGTGTCTTTTCAATAAAGGTCTCCTGATCTTGAGAGGTCCAATCCTGGAAGGTCTTAAATTGTGCTATCCCATTCTCGGCCTAGACTTAGGGAAGCTGAATTAGATGTTCAAAAACAAAATGTGACTCCCTTGCTAAAGATGGGAAAAAATCTTTAAGACAGACTTAATGATCCAAACAGCAAACAGTGATTCCTTAACCTACTTTCCGTCTCCTCGAAGTTTTAAAATTATTCCCTCTTACCTTTAATAAATGAACCATGTCTCCGTGATAAGAAATTATTCCCTCTTACCTTTAATAAATGACCCGTGTCTCCGTGATAAGAAATCTATGCGAAGATAGAAGATAGAACTGCTTAGTTGTGTTTTTATTAAATCATGATTGACACATTTCCTAACAATTTATATTAAGTGTAAACATTTGATTTTAAAATGATTCACAGTGGAAAGCTTGAGTCCGTCAAGACATGCTCACTTTACTGTCGATATTCTGCACTGGGCTGGGGAGACAAAGTGAGTCTCAGAAGTGAACGTCTGTGGATTTCTTCACATAATCGCCAACAGTGCTATGGAAGCGATATTATCCTAAAAGCTAATAATTAAACAAGGCCATCATGATAGTTCTCTTATGCATAACAAATAAGCAGAAATTATTAAAAAGAAAAATACAGCTAGTCTTAGCTGCTGAGTTGTCTCAGCCTGAGTAGTTAGTCAGTAATGGTTCGTTTTCACTAGAGACCAGGATATTGACTGTCTTGCACACACACACACACACACACACACACACACACACACACACACACACACACACACGCTGGTCCAGGGCTTTATTAGACAGGAGTGCAGATATACTGAAAAGCAGTAGGTCCTTCACACAGACTGTCTTATTCACAGCCTACACATTCTGTATTTACACACAGCAGTACAGTAGGGCACTATGATCCTAAAGATCATGATGGTTCTGACTTAGAAAACTCAAGCCGAAAACAGATAAAATGCAAGCAGCGAAAAGCACCATAAGTGGAAAGTGCTTTAGTAGCAAGATGGGAGAGAAAAGCAGTTATTCCTGAGGAATCTTGGAAAGGTAGCAGGAAAGAGACCAGTTCTGCCTTCTGAAGTTAATGGCAAGAGGGGCTCCTTCAAGTAAAGAAGCATACAGTAATTATTCAGTAGATTTTTTTAAAAAATCAGTTGGATGATGTTTGTGAAGGGTGGTTATAAAGAGGGATGAAAATTAAACTGAAAATATAGGTTAGAGCTAAATTGGGAATAATTTTCTAACTATTAAATTTGGAGATGATTTTTTTTTTAATCTGCTCTGAGACATTTAAAAAACAACAACTAAATACAGGTGCTTTTCAAGATGTCGGTTTCAGGGTTTATCAGCACAAAGACCGCTTTCTTCTTTTACTGTGGTCACCACTAACATACTGACTGGAGCCTTGAAATCACTCTCAGCACACTTGGCTGGGCCTTGAAATTAGTGACCCCATGTTGCAAGATGGTTGCACTAACTCTGATTATTGCATCTTCACACAACAGAGTTAACCGACACAAGAATATCTTTTCTTTTGTTTTTTTTTATAAAGAGTGAAAAAATTCTAGGACCTCTTAGTAAATATTTCTGCATGTCTCATGACTGAATACTTTTCTATACTGTTATTCTTCCTAATTAATAGTGAAATGAAATAGAATTTGCATGATTAGAGTAAGCTAATTAAGACTTACCTGGTTGGCACTGAAGAATGTTGCATCCAAACACCAACCCAAAATCTGGTCTTTGCTCATGAATAAGGAAGACAAAGGAGAAAAAGTATTAGGTGATTAACAGCATTTGTAAGGCAAATTAAATTTTTAATTAGAAAACAGAATGATAATAAGGAATATTTCTGAGACTAGAATGTCCTCACAACTGTATGGGGATAAAAAGAATACATAAGAGATTTTTTTCCCTTGATTTTGCTTTGAACTAAATTCTCCTCTTTTCAATAAGTCTTCAAATTAAACATTGAAAAGTAGGAAACATGTCTGGAAGCATTTTATTAAGAAGCCACTTTGTATAAAAATGAATTTATTTCATATAATTCATCCAAATTTGCTGTGTTGCAGCCTTTTCCTGGGGAGATGCACCACACACACATATACCCGCCCAGAACAGGAATTCCACAGGCAGCAAAAGTATGGAAACCACCAAAGACCAACTTGGTGAGTGAATGAATTTTATTGAGATGACTTACAGGAGCAGAAATTAGCCAAAGACAGCTATATCATCAAAGTCCACTCCAGCAGGGGTAACGGCTTGTAAAGCTTGGGCCTGGAGCACACTGCACAGCCTATAGGCAGCTCAGCAGTGTAGGAGTTCCTCCTGTTTGGGTGTTGCTTTCATTGATTAATGAATAAAGAAACTGCCTTGGCCTTTTGATAGGGCAGAAGTCAGGTAGGACACTCTTTAGCCTGATGTGTAGGAGGAGGGCCCGCTTGTTCGTCCCTGCCACCCAGTTTGTTTACACCTGAAATAACCACACAGAAACTGTATTAATTAAAACACTGCCTGGTCCATTAGCTCTAACTTCTTATTGGCTAACTATTACATCTCAGTTTAACCCATCTCTATTAATCTGGGTATTGCCACGTGGTAGTGGCTTATTGGCAAAGATTCTAACCAGTGTCCATTTCAGGCAGAGGATCCATGGCTTCTCCCTGACTCTGCTTTCTTCCTCCCAGCATTCATTCCCTTTTCCCTGCCTACCTATACAGCAGGCTGGAGAGCATCCTCTCCAGATGCTTGAGCTGCCCTAATGATCTTCCAGGAAGCTGATCTACTCTCTGAGTCCTCTTTACAGACAATTTAGCTAATCTCTGCTCCATGTTTGTGGCTTGGCTCTTCTGAAAGTATGCCTTAGTCATCTTTATTGCTTACTCTTGGGTAGGGAAGTACCTAGTGAATCTGGTCAGTTTTGGGGACATGACCCACTGAATAAACAATTCCATTTATTGCTGCAATCATCTCTGGATGAAACTATTTCAGGTTTCTTACTTTCTGTCTTAAGAAACTTCCATGAAGGATGGAATGTTTTGATTTTTGTGGAAACTGATATATGCAAATAACAATTATTTAGACAAAATTCTAACTTTGAAAACTGTAGATTTCAGAAACTAAGACTTTGGTGAGTTGTTGTCCACATTTTCCACCTAATTTTAACCATTTAAGAAATGTTGCTCCAGGTGTCTGTCCTACGCTATGAATTTTCCACTTCAGTAAATATTTATGAAATACAAAAAAAACTGTATATAATCAACTGTAGAATATTTTATAGTTTCCATTTTATCTACATCAATGTACTTTCATACTTTCATTGAAATATAAATTGGAATCTCTTATGGTTTAGATATGAATTATTCCCCAAAGGCTAAAAAGTGTTAGAGGCCTGCTCCTGATGCAAGCCGTGTTCAGAGACAGGGATTTTAGGAAGCAAGTGGATCATGAGGCCTGTGCCTTCATCAATGGATCAATACCTTGATGGTCCCATAATGTTAGCAATACTGAGACACAGTGGAGTGGAGAAGCAAGGTGCCCTGAAAAGCTGATACTTTGTACCCAGCCCTTTCCTGTCTCTTTGCTTGTGTACAGCATGAGGTGAAATATTTGGTTCAGCCATATCCTTCCATTATAACAGTCTTTCTCACCATTTCCCAGAAATAGTGTGGCCAAAAGGCCATGGATGAAGAAAAGCTTTGAAATCTTTAGCCAAAATAAGTCCTCCTTCCTTTTAAATTCTCTCCTTCTGGAATTTGTCAAGGTGACAAAATGTCTAACCAACAAAGCCTACAATAAAGTGTTTATACTTAATGAATGTAATTCAAGAAACTAGGTGCTTGTATAGAGCTCTGAATTTACCCTGCTTTTCCCAGAAGATCCGTGGTCTTCGTTTAATGTTTAAGTTTGTTATTATTGTTCTAGTTTTTTGTTTATATAATAAAATAAGAACAAAGAATCACTTTTCTACATAGGCATCCAGTTATTTTAATATCTTTCCACTGTCTTTACATCATTAATCATTTTCCCAAGTATTTAATCAACTTTTATTACATCTAGTGTACCTCTTGTATTAGACATTTATAGCTCAACTCAGGTTTCTTCTTACATTTTCTGAATTCTTCCTGATTATTGTTAGTTTTCCTGATTTGATATCATCACAAGTTCCAACATTTCTAGTTTGGGAAACTTTTACTGATAATTTCTTCTGCCCATTAGAAGTTATACTTTAAATTTGTCCATGCAATGTGTGTGTAAATTTTTAAATTCCAGTTTTTTAAAATAAGCATAAACTAATTATCCATAAAATGAAATTCATTGTAAAATTTCATCCATGCACATAAAGCATATGTGTATGTGTCTGTGGTGCATCTTCCATTGCTCTCTTTTGTTCCCTTCCCACACCCATTGGTCCCCTCCCTCTGACCTACTTTTTTGTTATTTTTTTTTTAATTTGGTGACCATATGGATTTAATTAGAATGGCTTACATGAGTATAATGGTCACACTTCTATTTACCAGTAGGTACATCTTGTATGGTAGGTGGGTCTTGTAGCACGGAAGGTCCATAGCTAAGTAATATTGATTGTTATGCTGTGTCACATCTAGAACTATGAACACTGGTCAGCAAAAAGGATAGCAGCTCAGTTCCAGGTTCCTGCAACCACAGCACATTGCCTTCAGCAATCTACTCTGCTGAGCAACCAAGAGTAAAAGTCATAGTATATAATGGTTGGAAACCCCCAGGAACCTCCATTACACTGACTCATAAGGTAGCCCATGACTAGTTTATTTTACTATGTCACACTTTTGGCTCAGCCATCTGTCTTGAAGGTAATAAAGATAATCATCTTATCTGCTGTTTTGTGTATGATGCACCAAAGTACCACACTAGTATCAGTAGAGTAATTCTAAACCAAGGTTGGACTCCTTAGTCTTATGTACTATCATCGGCAAAGTAAAAATTTTTAAGCTTTCTCATTCAAGGCCCTATGCCCTTCATCTTTCCTTTTTCATCATTATTTTCAGGAATGAATCCTGAAAATTATACAGAGAAAAACTATGCAGTAGAGATGAGAGAAACAGATAAAGGCCCTAGAATAAATCAGAGTAGTGAACTCCTGAGTATTGCATTTGTTCTTCCACTGGAGAACCCCCAAAACAGAAAAGAGGTCCTAAGAATAGTGCGTGGAACACCTCATTCTCATACCTGTATATTCAGGTGGCGAGGGCTGTCCACCTTCCCTGACTGTTGCCAAATATGGGTCTGAAATATACCACTTTGTCAGGGGATTGAAAAATGTAAGAACAAAAACCTTAATCTCTCAGTAATACACCGTTCCCTGCTGTAAAAGGAGATTTCGGGGGAAAGAATGCTTCTAAAAATGATTTCACGATTAGACTTTTCAGGAGCACATGTGGTGTTCTCAAGGAGAACATGGGGTGTCCTGTTGTGTCCAAAAGAAAAGATAAGTAAGAGAAGAGATCCAGCTGAGATGAGACAATTGAATCAGATTCAAGGAAAGATGAGTTATAAAATACTGAGTCTCTAATGTCAGGATAAGCTACACTGGTAAGTGTTGCAGTTAATCAATTCACCCTTGCATTCTTGTAGCCCAGAATGTGCTATTCTTCTCTTATGCAATATTTTGTAGCAATATTTCTGGTGTTTTAATAGCATTTCACAATTATGTTCTTTTCCTTTGATAAGGCATTATTTTCCTTTTTGGCAAGTTTCTGATTATAGTTCTGATTATGCTAATTTAGAAAAGAATTACATTTTTCTAAATTCTCGGCACACGCTAACAATTTAAATAGCGTAGAAAACATTCCTCAGTGTAGCAGAACTTGGACACGTTTTATCTTCAGATTGTGGAAATGAAGGTATTTGTCATTTTCCTCAATTCTCTGCTTAGTTTGATGCCTCACTTTGAATATTGCTTTGGTTCAGCCTCGTATATTTTCCCTGAAATTTATTCATTTAGTCAAATTAACAAAACTTTCAGCACAGAGCTATGATAACTATTCTCTTATCAGTTAAAATTTTCACATGGTCTTAGATTATTACCTCCTTTCTTTACAAGATATTATGGATTATTTTTCTTCTTTTGATAGGAAGTGCAGCACTGGGATTAAATCTAATTTTATATACAACCCCAGCCATTAAAACTTCTCATTCAAGCCAAGCATCTATACTCTCATGGATAAAATGTTTCAAAATATGAACACAATTTAAATGAGAAAATATCTTTGTTCTCTACATAATTACCAACTTCAGCACCTAGTCTCCAGTGCTTTTTGGGAAGAAAACATCAAGCCTCAGTATAGAGAAAGTACTTTCTCCTTTAAAAGAATTATCAAGTCTTCATACTGCTTATTGTTAATGTTCTCTCAGGAACTGAAACATATTGGGGATTTTCCAAAATCCCACTTAGTTGACAGTCAGTGAAAATCTGCTCTCTTAAGTGGAGATTTGGGTTATGAGCTTCCATAATTGAAGTTCTATAGCCATGGAATATGAAGAAAGAACTTACATTTGATGATACAATATCATACTCACCAAGAAGAAATAATCCCTATTTATAACTTTCTAAATAAGACAAATCTCCTAAAAAAGTGGGGTTTACTAAATATGAATTGGGCTCTTGCGTGTCATTTTGAAGTAGAACTGCTTTTCTCATAGAAGTTTATAAAGTCTTATTTAGTTTGACTATGATTATAATAGCTTTATTTCACTCTTTCAAATACTAGATAAAAGTGAATTGATAAAGAGAAAGGGCTTATTTTGGCTCATGGCTATGGAAGTTTCAGTTTGGATTAGAGACTTTGCTTAGAGTGTAGCAAGGTAGCATATAATGCGAAATAAACATGGTGCAAACCTGTTCTTCTTACAGCTCAGGAGTGAAGAGTAAGATGAAGCTGGAGCCCCACCATCTACTCCAGGAGGATACCAATGACCTAAAGACCTCCCACTCCCCTCAGGCTAACTCCCAAAAGCACTAAGCTGGATATCAAGTCATTTATATATGAACCTTTGAGGCATAGACCTCCAAGGCAGAGCAATAATTACAGAACCTTGCTTCTGCAAATGTTTAAAAGATGGTTCTCTCTGTATAAAGTTAATTTTCACATGTGCTCACACTTTTTTTTACACCAAATTTATCAACAAATGTAGAGAAACTCCAACCGTTTTTGGTTTTGTTTATATTATTTACGAATCTGAAATTTTTAATAGAGATAAAGCAACTCTCTTCAGGCTTATATTGTTCCAGTAATAATGGGTTCACAAGTTGGAACTAATGAAATGTATTAGCCCTAAGTAGCTTCATCCAGTAATTTTCAAAGAGAGGAAGCTGAGATTCCCTAACTCAGAGTGGGAGGAATATACTGCTTCTGGAACTTGTCCATCTTCTTCTCATCATACAATTAATTCTCCACCTTATTTTACTTTTCTTTTTATCCTATTGAAAATAGATACTTTTCTCATACAATATATCAAAAGAAAGTTTTCCCTCACTCCCTTTTACTACCACATCTCTTCCCCAGATCCACTCCCCCAGTTTTCCTTCACAAAAGAGCAAGCCTCCAAGAGACAACAACCAAACAATGACAAAACAAGATACAAGAAGAAAAAACAAAAGCCCTCATATTGAAGGTGGACAAGACAGCCCAATAGGAGGAAAAGAATCCCATGAGCAGACAAAAGGATCAGAGAAACACCTACTCCCACTATTAGGAGCCCTACACAAGCACCAAGCTAACATCCCTAACATAAACACAGTCCTGTGTGCTTGCCGCTTCAGTCTCTGTGAGTCCAGTCCGTATGAGCCCCACTTAGTTGATTCAATGGGCCACGTTCTCCTGATGTCCTCCATCCACTCTGACTCTTACAATCTTTCCTCCCCCTTCCGTGGGGTTTGCTGAGCTCCAAGGGGAGGGACCCAATGGAGACCTCCAATTTAGGCACCCTCTCTGCATAATTAATGTCTGGCTGTGGATTTCTGCTCATGTTCCCATATGCTTCTATACAAAGTTTCTCTAATGACAACTGGGCAGGACAATGATCCACAAGTATAGCAAATGCCATTAGGAATCACTTTGGGGTTTTGCTTGTTTGTTTGACAGTTATATTTGGTTCTACTCAAGGTTCCTGGAAGTCTCCACTTCCTGGCCTTCCAGGCAGTAGGGCATGGGTCTCCCTCTCATGGGGTGGACCTCTAGTTAAACCAAACGTCGGTTGGCCACTCCCACAAGTTTTGTGCTATTGTTGTCTTAGTATATCTCACTGGCAGAACAGATCATAAGTCGAAAGTTTTATGGCTGGGTTGGTGCCCAAAGAGACCAGAATGTAGGGATAAAGGCACCAGCTCTACTTCTCTATATTCAATTAGATTTATGTAAGTTGTCCTTGGCAATGGGGCTCCATTGCCAGTTTTCAGAGTGCTACCTTCTGTCCTAGCATCAGTCTGAGTTGTTTAATGATCTCCACAGGACCTCCATAGACAACAGCTCAACCAAATGTAACCCAGTCCACCACTGGGAACCTTGCCTGATTACCAAAATGGCTAGTTCAGACTCTGTGTCCTCCATTACTAAGGGTCCTCACTAGGCCAAAGATTCTATATACTCTTTTAACCTTCTTACATCTTCTTCCCCTTTACTATTCATCTTTTCTTAATCTCTATGATCATAGATAAATGATTCAAATTTGTTTGTCTTCAAGTAGGGATTTTGGAATTTTTGTTTTTATATCATTTACTGACAGATGCTCCTGTATCATAGTAAGAGACAGATGGAAAAAATCAGATGAGCACACTATGTTCCTAGCTGTGACTCTATCTCAAGCATCAGCACTCACTTCTGGGTAAAAAAAAAAATAAATAAATACATAAATAGAGAAAACTAAAATTTTTTGTGCATGAAAAATGTTTGGATATGCTCTCATGTGAAAGTATACTGAACCTGGAAGTCCTTCTAGTGGCTGTGGTATGGGAAAGAGAAACAATTACATTCTAAATGCATGTGGCTTATTTCTTTAGAATAGGAATTTAAGCTGATTGCTATGAATTTATGAAGCCACTCTAACTAATTTTGCTTTCTAAGAATAGGATTACTTTGTACCTTGACTACTAAAGTGATAGATTTAAAACTAAAGGTATCACTGATAGACGCCCCTTCTAACTCCCCTCACCTCCACCTTAACATGTGTTGCAACTATTGGGTAAGTACTCTCTCCCTTCAAAAACTACAAAAATTCTTCCTGTGAAGCTTGCCAACTTTCCCTTGATCCTCAGAGCTTTATTGTACTACAGTCTTAGCTGCAAGCAACGTTTCTTCAGCAAATCCCTTTGTGACGTCTACCTTTGACACTTTCCGAGGACAGTCATGTCTTTGGCACATTTACTCTTTATTCTAATCAAGACCCACTTGGACTTGACTCCTTCTGAGAGTGGAAAAAAGGCCTTAACCAGCCACACAAGGGCAAGGCCATCTATGTACTCACTTGTACATAGATGTGTGAGCATGAGTTTGCACAGACATCCATAAATATACCAAATATGTGTGCATATATATTGATGAATGAAAGTAATAATACTATAAGGAAGGTATAATCATGCAGGAGAAGCAAATATTTGAAGAAAGATGGAATTATAAAATGAAATAAAAGTCAACTAAAGAAACCTTATGAAATGAGCAAGACAAAAGTGGAAGAGATGGAGAGCAAAGGAAATGAGAGAAGCAAGATTATTGATCCTGTGGCCAGAAGACTTATCAGAATATACTAATAGCCAATATTTTTAACTTCCTATTGTCTGTTGTTCCAATTCTTTGAACCTGTTGTATAACCTTAGACACAATTTCAAAATAAAGGCCACTGAGAAATCATTTAGAATACTTGGAGCACAGAAATTAAAAATTTGGAAACACGACCCACATGCAAAATCAAACTTTCTTCTAAAATGTTTCTGTTTCTCTTTCCTAGTCAAAATACTTTTCTCTGCAGTTCGTTAATTCTGCACCTACTGTTTGCTGAACTGCTCTAATATTTATGTCCAGTGTGAATGAGACTTTCATCTCAAAGTCCTAAAATGTAACCATAGAAATAATTTATAGTAAGTGAGCACATACTAGGTAACAAAATCTTAGGTGAAAACAAATAGAACCTAAGTTAAAGGCAGACACACCTTATGATGACCCTAAATCCCTTTGGTACGTGTGGTCCTCTCTATTTGCATTGCTTTCTTCCCTTGGGTGCAGACAGGTCTTATGACCTGTAGAATATGGTAATGTTGGCAGGATGTCCTTCTCTTGATTGGATACATTAAATCACAAAGGGGGTGGGATATCACTCCCATAATAATTCTCTTAATTAACTGAGATAAGTCTCCAGGTAAGCTAACAAGCCCAGCCACATACTGATTTCAGCCTCTTTAGACTCTAGACAAGAGGCCAAGACACCTTCCCCTTAAGTCCAAAGTCCTAACACAGAAACTATGGGATAATAATGTGCGTTGTAAGACTGTAATTTCAGCACTCATGAACCTGAGGCTGGAGCATTACATCAGGGCAGTGCTAGGAGATACAGTGAGATTCTCCCTTGAGAAGTTAGTCCCCAGTTCTACTGGAGTTGGGCAAAACATTTAGCAGAACTGGGTTGAGAGAAAATTGTATTTATTGTCTGATTTTTCTGAGTTCTTTGCTTATGCTCCTAATGATCTTATATTCCTAGTAGCTGTTTCTCAGATAAGTTAAAAGACTGGAATGTTAGCTACAGGCCTTCTACTCTCAGAGAAATACTGCAAGGGCTGCCATTTCCTGGAAATGATGTCTCTGATCAAGCTTTATCATTCCAGAGCCCTGGACAGTACTTCCGTCTTCCGAGAACTTACTTGGTAACAGGAAGCTTTTATGCTTGTTCTGGGGAACAAACACCCATGATGGTGCCAAGCATCCCCTCTGGTATGAAACCAAATGGTGTCAAGGTTGATAACGTGGTGATGTCAATAACTGTTATGGCAGGAAGCATCAGCTTCCCAGAACTGCAGCCAGGATCTTATTGTTAATTGTTTTGTATCAACCTTGTATAGTCCACATTCCCTCAACCAAGCAGCCCACTGGGATCTTGCATCTTTCCAGCACTGGGATCACTGGCAGCCTATCTTTTACGTCAGTCCTAGCCATTCGACCAAGATTATTATGCAAACTCGGCAGGCACTTTACTGAGACATCGCATTCAGTCTTTTTTTTTTCCAAACAGTGCCTATGACATTGGTAGGAAAAATGACCCTTTAAGGATGATCCCCATGTACAAAAGGTAGTGGAAATAGAACTTTTTCCACCCAAGCAGAAAGATCTGTCAGTGAGTGTTAACATTTGAATATCACAGGCAGGAGTAGAAAAAGCAACAAAACTACAACTGGAAGGAGCAAATCCTTACTAGAAAGTGTGAGAAAGGATTCACTACATTCTAAAACAGGATGGCTGGGGATGTTTCTCCATATGTCATTAAGAGGCATACACATCTCCCTGGTATTACACCGAGTCACATATGGAGACAGGCCTTGAAATAATTCTTGGCAGTAAAAGCAAGATATAGCAAAATTCACTCTACCAAGTTGTCAAGCAAAGATTTCAATAATAAATGCCTTGAACATCTTATTTTAATTGTATATGTTTCTCATAAAAGTTAAATGTCTTACTGTATCAAATGTTTGGTATTTTTATAACAGTGGCACTGTCACCATTACACTGTAATATGTAGTAAGATGCTGCATAATCAAACGATTAGCCACCTTGGGACTTTAGAGTCCTAAAATTCTGTACTGGAATTCAGCACACCCATTTTATTAGCAGAGGTTATGAGATGAATCACTTAGTGTTCAAAATACATGCAGCATACAAGAAGGGAAAAGTGAAGATATGTCTAAGAAGAGTAAACCAGAGCCATCTGATGATGCAGTTAAATAAGTATCATCAAGATGGTGTTGTAAGATCAAATATAGATCATTAAGCCACACATGTTTCACTAGATATTAAACCATGAATTTAATTCAAACCTACTTAGAGGCCAGTGGGAGAACACAGTTGCATACTACTTAGAAACAACTGTAGAAAACTCCTATTTGGTCAGGCGGTGGTGGCACACACCTTCTCTGTGAGTTCAAAACCAGCCGGGCCTACACAGTGAATCCCAGGTCAACCAGGGCTGTTACACAGAGAAACCCTGAAAAAAGAGGGGGGAGGGGGAGGAGGAAGAGGAGGAGGAGGATAGAAAAAGAAAGGAAGGAAGAAAGGGAGGGAGGGAGAGAGAGAGAGAGAGAAAGAAAGAGAGAGAGAGAAAGAAAGAAAGAAAGAAAGAAAGAAAGAAAGAAAGAAAGAAAGAAAGAGAAAACTCCTATTTTTTTAAAAAAAAAATCTGTGGTAACCTAAAAATAACATGTACCATCTCTAAATCATCATGGAAAAGATTCTATGTACATTAAAAATAATTTCTTCAATTATTTTTCTGCAGCAAATTCAATAGAAAATAAGTTTTCATTATCTTGTGCTGTACTTTAAATTTGGGTGATTGAATGATAGCAAAATGCAATACAGTAAAATCAGTTTTCAAGTAGTGATTGTGGGTTTGTAGTTCTTGAGTGATGAAAGCACACATGTAAATAAAGTCAATTATTAACTAATTTTGTGCAATACTCTTAAATACATGATTGCTCTTACTGTGATAGCTGGTCAAGGAAGTATGTATACTCATTTTCATTTCAGAGATTGAGAATTTCTAATGGACCCAGTGATGTCCCAGAATTGTGTATCTGGGAAATGAGTTTGGAACTTGGTTATCTGTGGATTCCGTGCCCTTTTTACAACCCAACATTGAAATACACAGAGGCTCAAACAAACAGAGAACTAAGAAAGGGTTCTACCATCATTCTTCTGCTTAGAAGCTACTTCACAGCCATGTTTTGATGCACCCAAAATCAGACTGAAAAGTCCTAACTTAGCTGTTTCCCTGTGTGCTAATAACTAATATATTTACCAAATATAATTCTTAAAATACAAGTAATCTACCTTCTATAAAACTAACAATAATGCCTTTATTTTCATAGCACTTTTTTCCCAAAGGGATTGTATATGATAGATTCTAGTTCCCTAAAGAAAACTGTTCCTGAAAAGCAAAACAATTTGTTTATGCAAATGAGATGCTAATCAAGTATACCCTTTGTCTGAACTTCAGATAAATAAAAAACATGAAAATCTCATCATGTGAGCTCTTAAACAAGACCCTTCTTGCACAAGATAACCTTAATTGGTGGCGTTTTACAAATTTACCCACATCACATGGTAATTATACTTACATGAAAGAATATCATGACCTTCTATAAGATAAAGCTCACCACTTTGTTATCTGGTATTCCAAGCACATAAAGGGGAAAAGCCAACGATGAGCAGAAATTAAAAGGCAAAGGACCAAATAAAGTAGGTCCAGACTTCAAAAAGAAGAAACTACCCTTCCAATTTCATAATTCCATACCGCTATTTTTAAATGCAACCCACAACTAAGTAAAAAATCTGGTTTTCGAGAAAATGTGTGCTCTGTTTTTAAATTGTGGAATGTTCTAGTTTCTACAAGATGCAAATATTTAGCCTGTCAATAATTAAGTTTCTGTGCTTCCTGAGGGAAGTTAACAAAGGAATAAGAGGTGATGGTGTGAAATTCAACAGTTACTTAAACCAAGCAGCTCAGCATGAAAATTGGCTTTTTAAATTTTATTATCTAATATAGCTCTGGATATAGTAATGACCTTAGGACTAATATAGAAAACATCTCATTTGAGTCTAATATTTTGATCCTAGCACCTCATCTTCTACCAAGAAAAGAATATAATCACGCTCAGAGAGTTCATGCAGAACAAAAATTAGCCAATCTTCGCTAATGTTTTCTGGAAATTGTGCACAGGGCATAGTACATTTTTCATTCTTCAGGCAATCTGCATCTGGTGACAGGGCTCTCTGATTTTGCATCCATCTAGAGGCAAAACATGCTCCTCCTTCAACATGACTCCTTGCAGTAAGGACCATAGGAAACTATCTTGGCAGTAATCAGTCTGATAAAACCACAACTTCTCAGACAAAACAAGATAAACAATTTCTTTTTGATAAATCAGGACAACAATAAGGTCCATTTTTGGTCAGAGTTACTCCAAGATACTTTATGCTATTTACGGCTATTGTGAAGGGTGATATTCCTCTGATTTCTTTCTCAGCCCATTTATCATCTGTGTAAGGAGGGTTACTGAATTTTTTGAGTTAATTATGCATCCTGCTACATTATTGAAAGTGCTTATGAGTTATAGAAGTTCCTTGGTAGAATTTTTGGGGTTGTTTATGTAAACTATCATATCATCAGCAAATAGAGTTTGACATCTTCTTTTCCGATTTGTATCCGCTTGATCTCCTTTTGGTGTCTTATTGCTCTAGCTAGGACCTCAAGAACTATATTGAATAGATATGGAGAGAGTGAACAACCTTGTCTTGTTCCTGATTTCAGTGGGATCAGTGTGAGTGTCTCTCCATCTAGTTTGATGTTTGCAGTTGGCTTGTTGTATATTGCCTTTATTATGTTTAGGTATGTTCCTTGTATTCCTGCTCTCTCCAAGACCTTTATCATGAAGTGATGTTGCATTTTATCAAAGGCTTTTACAGCATCGAATAAGATGATCATGTGGTTTTTATTTTTCAGTTTGTTTATATGGTGGATGACATTGACAGATTTTCGTATGTTGAACCATCCCTGCATCTCTGGGTTGAAGCCGACTTGATCGTGGTGGATGATTTTTCTGATATGTTCTTGGATTCAATTTGCCAGTACTTTATTGAGTATTTTTGCATCAATGTTCATGAGTGAGATTGGTTTGTAATTCTCTTCCTTAGTAATGTCTTTATGTGGTTTGGGTATCAGGATAATTGTAGTCTCAAAAAAAGAGTTTAGCAATGTTCCTTCTGTTTTTACTAACCAAACAAGTGGAAGACCTATATGACAAGAATTTTAATTCTTTGAAGAAAGAAATTTAAGAAGACACCAGAAAATGGAAGGATCTGCCATGCTCTTGGGTGGGTAGAATTAACATAGTAAAGTGGCAATCTTACCAAGGTAATCTACGGATTCAATGCAATGCCCATCAAAATCCCAGCAAAAATCTGCACAGACCTCAAAAGAACAATACTCAACTTCATATGGAAAAGCAAAACCCAGGATAGCCAAAACAATGCTGTACAATAAAGGAACTTCTGGAGGCACCACAATCGCTGCCTTCAAACTCTACTACAGAGCTACAGTACTGAAAACAGCCTGGTACTGGCATAACAGACAGGAGGACCAATGGAACCAAATAGAAGACTTGGATATCAATCCACACATCTTCGAACACCTGATCTTTGATAAAGAAGCAAAACATATCAAATGGAAAAAAGAAAGGATATTCAACAGGTGGTGCTGGCATAACTGGATATCAACATGTAGAAAAATGAAAATAGACCCATATCTGTCATCATGCACAAAACTCAAGTCCAAATGGATCAAAGACCTCGACATAAAGCCAGCCTCACTGAACCTTATAGAAGAGAAACTGGGAAGTACACTTGAACACATTGGCACAGGAGACCACTTCCTAAATATAACCCCAGTAGCACAGACACTGAGAGAAACAATTAATAAATGGGACCTCCTGAAACTGAAAAGCTTGTGTAAAGCAAAGAACCCAGTCAACAAGACAAAGCAACAGCCTGCAGAATGGGAAAAGGTCTTCACCAACTCTGCATTGGACAGAAGTCTGATCTCCAAAATATACAAAGAACTCAAGAAATTGGTCATCAAAAGAACAAATAATCCAATAAAAATGGGGCACAGACCTAAATCAAAACAACCTACACCTGTAAGAATGGCCAAGATCAAGAACACTGATGACAACTTATGCTGGAGAGGTTGTGAGGTAAAGGGAACACTCCTGCATTGCTGGTGGGAGTGTAAGCTGGTTCAGCCCCTTTGGATATCAGTGTGGTGATTTCTCAGAAAATTAGGAAACAACCTTCCTTAAGACCCAGCAATACCACTTTTGGGTGTATACCCAAAGGATGCTCAATCGTGCCACAAGGACATGTGCTCAACTATGTTCATAGCAGCAGTGTTTGTCACAGCCAGAACATGGAAACAACCTAAATGCCCCTCGACTGAAAAATAGATAAGGAAAATGTGGTACATTTACACAATGGAGTACTACACAGCAGAGAAAATAATGACATCTTGAAATTTTCAGGCAAATGATGGATCTAGGAAACATTATATTGGGTGAGGAAACCCAGAAAGACAAATACCATATGTACTCACTCATAAGTGGCTTTTAGACATAAAGCAAAGAAAATTAGCCTACGATTCACATCCCAGAGAGAACCTGAACAACAATGAGGACAATAAAAGAGACTTACATAGGTCTAACCTACATGGGAAGTAGAAAAAGACAAGATCTCCTGAGTAAATTGGGAGCATAGGGACCTTGGGGGAGGGTTGAAGGGGGGGAGGGGAGAGACAGGGAGGGAAGCAGAGAAAAGTGCGGCGCTCAATAAAAATCAATAAAAAAAGAAGGAAAAAAAGATAAATAAATAAAGAAATAATAAATAAAGAAACTTCCCACAATACATAGAGACCCCTCTTAATAGAAAATGTTAAACTCTCCAAAGAAGATAGATGGGACACTACACTGTCAACTCCACCTGGACTGTGGCAATGCTAACCACTGGACAAAACTACCGCATGCCTTCACAAACTGTAGACACTTTGGGGCTGACTTCTGTACTCTGCCTTATCAAAGTAAGGTCAATTTTTCCAAGTTCCTCTACAGGAAAAATTCCTCAGACCTCGGTCTGACAGCCTAAGGCCTGTTGCTCTGTGTGGCAACTAAGATTAAATGCTACTCTTGTCTAAGAACCAAAGGCCACCTACTTCTTCACCAAATAAGCCATGTAAGCCTCAAAAAATCATCTAAGTAAGTCTCTGCCATTTTAGTTAATACAAAAGCCATTTAAGTTAAAAAAAAATCAGAAAGAACACAAATAATTGACTTAATGATGCAATTTATGAATTGAGGAAAATAAAGAAAAACAAACCCAAATCTAATAAATAGCCAGAAATAACAAAAAAATCAAAGCAGGAGTTAATAAAATAGAGAAAAAGAGAACAATTCACAATCAGTGAATATAGGGGCTGGTTCTTTTAGAAGATAAATAAAGAGATGGTTCAAATGAGCAGAATCAGAAATGAACATGGAAACATTGCAACGGACAAAGAAATTTAGAATATATAAGGGAATACTTGGCAAGCCTATACTCCTATAAGTTGAAACTCTAAAAGAAATAGATGAATTTCTACATCAAAATTAGAAAAGAATAAAGTCTAAACAGTTGTCACTGGTCCTGTTGTCACTGTGATGCAAGTATTCCACCAAGAATCTGAGGAACTCTGATGGTCTCAGGCTCCGGGTCCTCATCACCTATCCAAGGAGCAACAGAAGGAAAAGCATTCACTGTTGGGTTATCATAGAAGCCCAATCTGCATTTACATTGAGCAGTGGTAGCATATGTCACAACATTATCTGGCAGCCAAAATGATCTGTGAGAAAATGAGCCAAAACTATATCTATAAGATTTCTTTATATCCTTAATCATTGAAAAAAATATTAAATTTGCTCTTGGATAAACAGTTGTGTTATCCCTGAAAACAAACATAAAAATAAAATTATACAGATTGAGCAGGTTGTATTTATGCATTTAGGAATAAATATGTCTATGCAAATATGTACACAGCAACAATTAATGAAAAAAGAGGCCATGAATCAATTTTAAAGAGAGCAAGGAGTGGCATTTGGGAGGGTTTGAAGGGGCAAAGGGAAGACTTGTGTAATTATAATCTCAAAAAATAATAAAAAATATATCTATTATTCTTAAAAGTCATTGAATTTCTCATCAAGGTCTTATTTAATTACATAAATGTTTATCAAACAGTGTGGAACAAAGCAGGAGGAAATAACAGAAAAGAATTCAATGATACTATTGTGTCTGATTAGAACTCCACTGCCAGGAGTATTGAAGGTACTGTTGCGAAATACTTGCTAGGAGTTAAAGATACACTTTACTAGATTGTATTAAAATTGAAAACAGATTCTCATCTCATACAATAAATCCTAACCACAGTTTCCCCTCCCTCTATTCCTCCCAGCACCCCCACCAGATGTTTAAGCACAAACTCATCATACTTTCTTTCAAAATTCAGCTTGTGTTCTGAATAGCAAATGAATAACACTTCTGTTTTCACAGTGGAGAAAATATGTTCAAAAATGGACCTTTTTGTTTACTTTTCTTATTTTCTTTTTTATTGATTTTATTGAGCTATACATTTTTCTGTGCTCCCTTCCCTGTCTCTCCCCTCCCCTTCAACCCTCTTGCATGGTCCCCATGCTCCCTATTTACTCAGGAGATCTTGTCCTTTTCTACTTCCCATGTAGATTAGATCCGTGTATGTTCATAGTAGCTTTGTTTGTCATAGCCAGAACCTGAAAACAACCTAAATCCCCTTGCCCGAAGAATGCATAAGGAAAATGTGGTACATTTACACAATGGAGTACTACACAGCAGAAAAAAATAACAACATATTTCTTATTTTTAATGTAGAAGCTTGGAACTATAAGGTTCCCTCATAGGACTGCTTTGATGTGTGCCAGAGGTTGTGCTACGTTGTGTTTTCATTTTCATTTAGTTCTAGCAATGTTTTTACTTCTTTTTTTGACTCCTTTGGCACTACTGATGATAAAAATGGAGTTTTTGCTTTTGCTGTGGTTGAGTTAAAGAATTACAGCCTGAGAAAAGGTTTGTCTTTAAAATGTTAACGTTGTAGGAGACAGACTGGAATAAAAATTAGAAAGCTTCAGCGAGTGCTAAGTGCTACAGTGGAAGCTCTCAAGGACCTCTTTTAGGAACTACCCCACCCTCTCTAGTAAAGAAGAAGGAAGCAACAAAAGATAAGAGAGAAAAAGTTCAAAGACGTGCATGGATTAATCAATAAAGCTTTTGCCTTGAAGAGTTTGGACCTGAGTTTGATCCCCCAGAATCCAAGTAAAAGAGCCAGATGGTCATCCTCAGTGGGTAAGCCAATCTATTGGAACTGGCAAGATCTGTGTTCATTGGCAAACTCTGTCTCAAAAAATAAAATAGAGAGCAAGTAAGGAAACCATTGTGCATCAGCCTCTGGCCACGTGTACCAAGAAAGTAAAGGAACACTTATTTCATATATTTGTCTTGCACCTTATTTAGAGAGTACTAGTGTCTATGACCTAATGGGAAATAAAACAGTGCTGGATATGTATGCTAACAATGTGTCTTTCGTGACATATTGCTTTTAGTTGGTGGGGAGCATAATGCTTAATGGGAGTTCCTGATGCCAGAAATGTATTTATACTGGCAGATGCCCTTGTCATTACTGACTAATTCATTTCCATTTTGCACGGTATAGCTATTCCTCCTACTCTGGGAATCCAATCTTATGCTTTCTGCAGCTTCCTAAGAAAACCCTGGCCTGGGGCAGCTCCACTTTCTTCAGGAAGAATATACAATTTCAATGTACCACCCACGGTAAGAAACAAGTTCAAAGGTTTTGCTTATGGATCCAGGACAGGGAGAGTATATGCCTCTACTGCCCCACATTACAAAATATGATGTAAGCTACTTTACGGTCACAGGCAAATACCCAAGTGATTCATAGAAAGGAAACAGTGGAAGAAGAGGAAGCCCTGTGTGCCTAAGCTGTTGATCTCTGGCCATAAGCCAGAGCCATTCGGGAGTTACACAGAGCTGAAAATTGTGCCAAATGTAACTATGCCCTGCCCCTGGTACAGGAAGGTAAAGCTTGTACTCTAAGTAGGTGTCAGAAAACAGAATGATGAGGCTTCACTGCATGTTTCCTTGTAATTTAAGATGTACTGCTGGGGAAACTATCAACCAATCACTTTAGAGGACGACGTCCCCTCTCCCAGCAAAGTTTACCTTCAGGCTTAGGGACATCATTTAGGGGTTGATTATAATTGGTATACAGTTATTTAGGGGTTGATTTTAATTGGTATACAGTTGAGGGATGGGGAGAAATTTTATAGGCTCAGGGATCTTTTCAACAAAAAAAAGAGGGATAATTGGATGATGGGCTAACAGATTGATATTTGTGAGTTATTGTTTTTAGACAATCATATTGGTATAGATTTTTGTATATTGATACAAAGTTAAATTATATTGAATATTGTATGCATGTATGCTTCTATCTCTGTTATAAACATTGTTTATGCATTGATATATATATTTACCATACCACAGTGTACATTACTACCTCTGGTCAAGATACTTATACATTGTTTACATTTGAAGGTCATTGTCCTCATTTATTGCACAGTTGTTTATTGTCCTAGTCTTTAAGTTAGATAGGTATTGAAAATTATAGATCAATAGTCATCTATGTTTGTCATATTTATAATTAGACTAATCAGATTCTTTAAATACATAGAGATTATATTCAGTATAGATAGATAATCTTCAACCTCTTCAAGGATCTGTAGAAAATGGCCTTTAATCTAATTTAGAGTTTCATGGCAGTGAGACACAATCACTCTTGGCAACACCAATCTATTCCCGAGAGAATGTTGAGCACCAAAGACACTCCACTTGGTGCCTTTCTTCTTGACAGAACTGGCCTTTGGGCAAAGAAATGCCCATACCTCAACCACTGACAGAGATACAGGATATCCGTAAATGGATAAAACAGGACTGTCATATCCTGCCAAGACAGGGTAAGATAGTTTTGAAGAGTTTCTTGCCTTTATAAATGGTATGTCAGTTACGTTAGGCCTTAGCCAAAGTTGGTTGCTTCAACACTGCAAATGAGACTTTGGGTGATTGCCGAGATAGTCAGTTGTCTCTGTCATTTGTTACACATTTTGGAAGTTTCTCGACTGCACTTCCTGTTCACTCAAGTAATATTGTTTCCCTTCTCAGATCTTTAATGGAGTTAAAGATTAGATTATTGTAGTTACCTTCCTCATGATTTATCCAAACTTAATTTCAATATAATAGTTAGACTCCTTAAAATAGAATGTTTAGTAAAATTTTTGTTATATGTTCCTTGCTTAATATTGTTTATTATTTGTAATTTTATATTTGGTATCTGTTCCTATTGTATATAGCTGTGTTGGGTTTGAATCGATCTTGTTTAGACAAAAGAGGGAGATGATGGGGAAACTATCAACCAATCACATCTAGTTAGGGTGTGGCCACCTGGGGTCCAGGTAGCAAAACCGGGAGGACACAGGTGCCCTCTTTCTCCACGTGGTGTCTGCCAGACGGATAGGACATCAGACCTCCCACTCTTGTAGCATGAGTTTTCCCTTTTTAACCATTAAAAAATACCCGTTCTTCTTGAGCTGGCTTGGTTATTTATCATACCGACCTAATTCCCCAACAGTGTACCCTTAATCTGGCTCCTCATTCCCCACCTATTTTAAGATTACATATATTTACTGTTTGTTTGGGTGGGTTTGTTCTTTATTTATTGTTTGTTTGGGTGGGTTTGTTAGGTGTGGGGGGATGTGTGGATGTGGTGCCATGAGGCATATGTGGACTTGGGAGAGAAGAGCTTCCACCATATGCATCCCCAAGACAGAATTCAGGCCAGCAAGCTTGGCAGTAAGCCCCTTTACCCACTGAGTCATCACATCAGCCCTGCTTCTAACTGATTGGTCCTTGAACTATCTTCACATGATTGGGAGGTATGCTGAGTCATTCTATGAAAGTAAAAGCCAGCTCCAAGTGGCAGTCTGTGGACACGAAGGAATCTTAAGATCTTAGGGACCCTAATACATTGATTTTCGATGGAGGTTTTTGAGTGCTAGAGAAGGCCTATCTAAATTTTGACCAACCAAGGTAAACAGGGCCTTGATTCACCTTCATGGTAGGTGGCCATCCCGAAGCTCCCGACTAGTCTCTAGTCTCTTCTTAAAATATGTTCTTTTTGGTTTTTTACATTAAATATATATTTATATATTTAATATAACTTAAAAAAAATTATATCCATATAGATGACTATTGGTTAGCATTTGCTTACACATTTTATTATAGACATAAGGGAACACATATATATCTAAACAATTAAAAATTTTTCAAAGAATTTCTTTTTGCCTTTTCTTTTTAAAAACTAATTTTTAATTTATTTATTTAATTTTATGAACATTAGAAGGGTACATGTATGTATGTGCATCATATTTATGTCTGGTCTCTGTGGAGGCTACATTAAAGCATTGGATCCTCTGGAACTGTAGTTACAGATGGTTACAAGCCACCTTATTCGCACTGGGAACTTAGCACAGGTCCTCTTCAAGAGTAGCAAAGACTCTTTCTCCAATGCCCTCCAAAGGACTTCTTAGGGAAATAATAAACACATGGTATTTAAAAGTATAAACCTACTAGCTTGATATTTTGGTAGTTTAAACTTTTTATTATATAAATCATTGTCTAATGTTGGTTGAGAGCAGATTTGGCAATGGAGGTTGAAATTATTTGAATTTCCATCCGGTCATTTGAAATACCATTTCAAGAGTCATGAACAAATAAATTTGTCTACACTAACTACAGAGAGCAAGGACATCCATAGTGAGTATGTGGGCCAACACAATTCTTTCTCTAGGACTGCATGTATCCTGAATGTATGGATAAAACTACAGAAGAAAGAGGATGGGTTGCCCTTTGTTTCTATAATCTACCTCCCCTGTTCATCTGCTGTTAAGTCACTAGAGATTCAGCATTGTTAGGAATAGGCCAAGATATGATCAATTACAATCACTTAATTATACAAGAAAGGCCAAGTGTCTTATCTAGGGACCTCAATGAGGAAGGGAGCTAGAAAAAAAGTCAAAGTCGGTGCCTCTTTCTCTAATCAAAGCCGGTGACCTATGTAAACTTTCTCACTATAAAGCGTTACAAAAGAGAAGAATGAAAGAAAATGTCATGTGCCCCTCTCCCCAGCTCATTATTACCTTTAAAGCCTTTGAAGCAATTCTCAACTGCTTTGCCTGGTAGTCAACTTTGTATCGCTATGGCAGACAACTGACTGAAAAACCAGTGGGAGGAAAGATTGATTTTGGCCCATGATGTAAGGGGATTTCAGAATATCCTGGTGGGCAGAAAGGACAGCAAAACTCCCTGGGGAGGGTCGGAATCTGAAGGGGTGCAGGACTTGGCACACCAGGAACAATGAAGGGAACTTGCTACTCTGCTGAGCTGTAATTCTCAGTCTTACTCCTTTTTCTTTTTAATTGAAAATAGATTCCTCTCTCATACGATACATCAATTTCTCTCCACTCCTGTCAGACATCCTCTTCAACTTCCACTCTCCCCTAGATTTACTCCCCTCCCTTTCCCTTCAAAAAGAAACAGTCCTCTAAAGGACAACAACCAAATTGGAAAAAAACATGATACAAAAAGACAAGACAAAAGTCCTCCTACTGAGGCTGGACAAGTCAACCCAATAAGAGGAAGAGTCCCAAAAGCTGCCCAAAGAATGAGTGACACACACTCCCACTCTTAGGAGTCCCACAAAAATACCAAACTACACAACCATAGCATATGCAGAGGACCTAGTCAGACTCAGGCAGGCCAGGTGATTGCCTGTTGCATCTCTGGGAGTCTATACGAGCCCTGCTTAATTGGCTTGGTGGACCATGTTCTCTTCCTAAACAGGTTCTTATCTCTGGATGAGAATTGTGATCATCTTCCTTTTGACAGAGTCCCAGTCATTCTGTCCAAATGGAATGGAAGCAAAGGGATAATACTGTCCATTTTTATCTTCTTACTTTGGATGCTAAGGATCGCTGTATGTTATACTAATTAGACCCACCATTTTTTTATCTTCATATAAATATCCATGCAGGTGAATAGGTATTTATTTCTTCAGATTTGTTAAGATTCCATCACTCAGAGAGACTAAACAGAAACTGAATTAAAGTAGTACAAGTTGGGACAATATGATTATGTGTACTCTCAGAAGTTGAACTGCCCATAGGACAAAATACATTAATATTTCTGTCTAAAATATGTGGAACATAAATTCTGCAAATGTCTATGTTATTAGCATTTGGGAAGCTGAGAAAGCGGGGGATCAAGAGTTTGAAGACAAGGTGGGTTACACAGTAAAACCTTGTCTTGATAAATGACACAAACTATCAAGACAAGCAAGACTGACAAGTGCTATCTCCTTTAAAGCCTCTGTTCCTTGTAAATTTACTGTTATTCTATAAATTCTGACATTGTAGAAATAATGACAGCAACTGAAAACCTTCAACGTCATTTAGTTTATGTAAACTCCTTGTATAACAAATCTTTATTGAATGAATCAATCTATTCATTTAAATTTTTCTATTTACTATTATTGGCCAGTATTGCAGACATGTGGATAACAAGAGCAAAATTTCTTTCCTCATGGACCTAATGCTGTAGGTCATAAATAAACAGGAATGAGAATGAAAATGGGGGTCAGAAGACACAGGCTGGTGACTTGTGCTTTAGTAAGGGTGATATATTATATAAATGTCCCATCTTAAACTGTTGGTTCCCAGCATAGAACTATAGAGAGGTGATAAAACCTTTAGAAATAAGACCCAGTCCAAGTTCTCTAGGTCACTGAGTCACTGGTTGCAATTCATGCCCTTGAAGGGCGATAACGAGTTCTCATTTTCTCTTCTTTCTCTCTTCCTTCTTTCTCTTTCATTCTTTCCTCACTTACTCATGGCTTTTGTTTTTTGCTTCCTGGCTTTTGAGGCAAGCAGTTTGACTCAGTGTCTTCCTTATCATTGTCACCTGGAAATCTTAGATATTGGACTGAGGTCTCCAAAATCATGAGTCTAAATAAACTTTTTATCTTTACAAGCCGATGACATTAAGTACTCCGTTATAAAACATGAATCTGGCTGATACAATAAGGTTCTGCTATTTCTTTCAAATTTTCTAAACAAAACATAAGGCACAACCTTCAATTGAGGATAATTTGCATGGGAAAGATTATAAGAAGGAAAGTATGACTGTAATATATTCATTTTGTATTATATACAAGCACAGTATAAACAGGATATTTAATCAGTGCTGAAAAATCATTAGATGGTTAAAGAGGTAGCAGTCTGCATAGACTTGAGACCAAGAAACCGAGGTGGGAAAAGATGGAGAGAACCTTTAGCAACTTCTAAGGTTCTGCTGTAAAGTAATAGAATATTGAAATGTAAGTGCTATTGGAATTATGAGGAGTGGATGCAATTGAGGAAAGAGGGCAAGTGGGCTGGATGCAAATTACTGGTCACAGTGATACACTGTAGATTCTTGGCTGGGTGAGATAGGAAGTAAGCAAATGAGCACTGAGGTTGAAATGAGAGTTAGCTCTTAATGAGCTTTTTTCTAAAGGGTAAAGAATCACCTGAGTCATTTTTCAGAAACAGCACATTTTGGGGGAATGATGAGACCAGTGATAAAAAAAATGAACAATATGGGAATAATAAGATAAGGAAGATCCCAGCAAAGGGTGCTGGAGATGAGGAGGTCAGGATGTTTAGAGAAAAGCATAAAATACTTTTTTTAAAAAACATACTCCTCAAGCCTCCAGCTGTAGGGATTATAATTAACTGACTATCCCAGCAACTATTTATGAAGATCTGTTACTGTATCATATGAAACCCATACTTTCAATAGGCTTCTTCTGGCCAGTGACTGAGCACAGCAGGCCTAAAAAGGCAGGACTATTCCAGAGAGAGGCAAGCCACCTTTGGTGGGAGATTGAGTCTTAATTACTAGCGCCTGTGGCAATTTCCCTTAGAACGAAACTGGATTTTATTTTGCTTCCATGCAATCTTTTCTCTATTCTGTCCTCTCTTGGGGTTGAAATCACATTACAGTCTTGTGGGTTTCAAAATTCTCTTGGTTTTCCTGTACCAAGAGAGAACCACTGTTTTCTCATGAGCATTCATTTTAAGTCCTGGTTTTGCTTCTTTTGTGAGGGCCCAGATCAAAGCAGCAAAGTACTATGAAACTTCCCGCTTAGATTTTAAAACAGTAGAGAATGTTAAATACTTGACTACTAAGCTTCTTTAAAAGTCCTTGTAAGTTATTCATGTTGGACCTATCTTGCAAGGTTTCTGGCTAACCCGGATGTGCAAAACATCTCAGATAGTCCAGGAGTCTTACAAACATTAACTAATTTAATCCTCTCTATGCTGATGGATAAGCAGCATCCTCCCTAGAATTAGGAAACTCCCTCAAGTTAGAAAATGAACAAGGCCAAATGAGTAATGGAATATCAATTAGAACTGAAGCCTAAGGTTATCAAACTCTAAAATCCATGCTCTTTTATAACTCAGTAACCTGCTATGAAAAGCATATATTGAATGTTATCATGACTAAATACAATAATGATACACATTATGTTTTCTGTAAAAGGCTCTGAGGACTAGAAAACATATCCTGGCATTCTTAGAGTATGTTACCACTTTGGGGAGAAGAAGGGGACATGAATTTTCTAAATACTTGCATAGCTTTTGGAGCAGGGTATGAAAAAATTGTATTTCTGTGTTAAAATATTATCATGCAACAGTCAAATAATGTTGTAGTAATGAGAGGAGCGGGTGGGCCGTGGTCCCGGCCGCCCAGCTCCCACCGCGTTCCCAGTGCCCGGCTAGCTTATACCCGAAACAATTACACAGAAACTGTTTTCATTTAATTACTGCCTGGCCCATTATATCTAGCCTCTTCTTGGCCAACTCTCACCTTAAACTAACCCATTTCTATTAATCTGTGTTTACCACGAGATCGTGGCTTACTGGGAAAGATTCAGCATGTCTGACTCTGGTGATTTCATGCCGGAGGCATCTCTCTCTGCCTGCCTTCTCTCTCCCAGATTTTTCTTCTGTCTACTCTGCCTACCTGATTTCTCCCCTATCAAAAGACCAAGGCAATTTTCTTTATTCAACCAATGAAAACAATACAAATACAGAAGACCCTCCTATACCATAATGTTTTATAAATTTTGTGACTCACACAAGGCTTTCACTAGTGAAGTTCCAGTTCTCTGTTTAAAATAATCCAATCGGGACCAGTAATAGAACTGACTTTGTATAAAATTAAATATACCAGTAGGAACTACCTCGTTTTCTTTGTATTTACTTTTGTCTCATGCAATAAATCCTAATTCCAGCTTCCCCTCCTTCCACTTCTTCCAAATGCCTTCCCTATCCCTTCTCCCCAAGATCCACTCCTCTCCCATTTCCCTTCAGAAAAGAGCAGGCCTCACAAAGATAGCAACAGAACTCAGTAAAACAAGATGAGGTAAGCCTACGCACCAACCCTCATATTAAGGATGAATGAGGCTACCCAGTAGGAGGAAAAGGGTCCCAAGAGCAGGCAAAAAAAGTCAGAGAAAACATCACTCTCACTGTTAGGAGTTCTATAAGAACACCAAGCTAGCAGCAATAACGTATGTGCTAGCAGCAATAACGTATGTGCTAGCAGCAATAACGTGTGTGCTAGCAGCAATAATGTGTGTGCACACAACAGAGCACAGACCTATAAAGGCCCCATGATTGCTGCTTCGGTCTCTGTGATCCCCTATGAGCCCTGCTTAGTTGGTTCTGTGGACCACGTTCTTTTGGTATCCTCAACCTCTCTTGCTCCGATAATCCTTCCTCCCCACAGGGTTCCGAGTTCTGCCTAATGTTTGGCTGTGGGTCTAAGCATCCAAGGTGCTAGTTTTTAAACTAAGTTGAACTAAGAAAAATAAAATTAAATGTTGCTTCCTTAATTAATTCCTTCATTAATCAATATTGTGGATCCATTTAGAGCCATCATTCTACTAGATTAAATGCATTAAGAGAATATTTTGGCTTTGTAAAAGCTCAGGAAATTGACATGACACCAGTAAAATTTAGTGTAGGTTAACAGCAATTTTTATAATAAAATTAGTCTATTTATTCTTCATTATCTGTTTATTAAGCAGATTGTTAGAAACTTACAATGTATTAAGTACTATAGTAATGTCAGTTTTGCTAGCATTAGGTTCACAAAAGCTACAACTTGGCATTAGCAAATTGTTGACACATGTTACACTGCATAGGATACGATAAATACTTTTTAAGCATGTGTTAAAAACATGAAAGTCTCTCCAATTTTTTGCCCTTGGATAACAAATCTTCAGCTGGGCCCTGTATCTCAAAAGAATAATTGTCGAGTCATTTGAACAAAATTTTTCCATTCAAAATAGAATTACATCATGCTTTTCCCCCCGCACAATAAGCAGCACTGTAGAGAGATGTCTTTTAAATGACTAATATAATGTAAGAGATACAATGATAACTGGACAGCAGTGATCCCTTCAGAGAGAAAAACATAAGATAAATAAATAAAAATCAAAAGCCCACTAATCATTAGAAAATGAATGAAGATTACAAAGTTGGATGGATATCCTATCAGATTTACCACAGTTTCTCAAATTCCACACATAAGATAGAGGAGGCTGAAGGAAGAGGAGACCTGATAGAGACTAACAGGTTTGTAGGCTCCTGCAAAAACATTTCCGAATCTATGGAGGATGTTTGTTCATAACAAGCTGTGCAGGGCCTTATTTTCTATAGATGAAACATATAGAGGCCAATGGTTACTATAGTAATGCCATTTAAAATATATTCAAAATGCCAAAATCAATGCATTTTAAAGAACTATTTATCTCATTCAGGAATTATTCACAATACTAAGATTTTTAAATGAAACTTTGTTTTGATTCATTCAAATATAAAAATGACACAGTGAGTTTGAAGGCAGCATTTTTAAATGCTTTCTTACTCAGTAGGTGTAAGAGAATGGGCTCACAGTTATTGCCATAGGTTAAGGGACTTCCCAAGGAAGTTACGATCCAAAGCCACACCTATGCGCCACACTTCTGATTCAGTGAAGTTGTCAGTAACTGTCCATTTCTGGGGCTGATCCGTGTGGCCTTGGTCTTATGCAAATAGGATTCTTGTCTTCAGGGCATTATTATGCCATTCCAGCTTTTTTAATCATATTGTCTTTCTTCTACAAAAGAAAGTTCTTGCTGACATAAATGTTTGATTAGAGCCTTTCATATATTGTAGTATGAATGTTCCCTCTCACCCTGAGCTCATAAAATATGCATCAAACAAGTTCATTGTGCAGAATAAAATAAATTTCAAAACTTCTATTCAAGTATAATAATAACAGTTTCAGACTTTTATTAATTTCTATAATGAAATTCAGAAGGTAGTTATTATAGCCCATGGATGTGTATTTGCAATGTTGATTCTTCAACAAATCTATTCTGTCAGTCTTGCCAACTCTAAAGCCAAGAGTAACAACTTATTGTCAGCCTTTCTCTAACTATCCTATTAACAGATATTTAAATGGGCCATTTTTCAATCATTTTACTTGCAAGAATTGGTTAAACAGTTCTTTATAAGAGTATTTTATAAGTTGTTTGAGAGTGACACAATGTATTTTGACCATATTCATCCTTCTCCATCTCACATATCCACCATCTCCCACTTCATGCCCATCCAACTTTGCACGCTTCATTCATTTTAAGCCATTGGGCCCTATTAATGCAACATGTATACCCCTATATTACCAAGTAGGTGGCCCTCCTCTGGAGCTTTTTAGACTTTCGGTAGATCACACCCATAAGGAAAGCTAACTCTTTTTTATCTGGAGGCTATCAATTACTTGTGTGTTATTCTTTAAGCTAAGAATGAAATCTAATACATATGTCACCCCTCATACTGGGATTTAGTCTGGATTGAGTTTGCACCGATCTTGTTCCTACTGTCAAAACCACTGTGAGTGATACATGTGACTGTTGTGTTGGGTCTGGAAAACATGGTTCCTTTGTATTTGTCAACTACTCTTTCTTCTCCCTCTTCCACGAGGACCCTTGAGCTTTAGGAGAAGAGAGCATAACATATATGTCCCATTTATGGTTGAGTATTGTGTATTCACTTATTCTCTGCTCCTTGACAAGTTGTGGGTCTCTGTGTTAAGTGCCATACACTGCAAAAAAAAAAAAAACTTTTATGATGTGGTTTGAGGCATTCACTAGTCTATGGATATAATAATGGGTTGTTTTAATAGTCAGTTTAATACTATGTCCTATTTGCAGAGTAATAGTAGTAAATTTGCCAAGCAGTTACGACTGTTTTATTCACAATAACCAGAAAATGGAAGCAGTCTAAATGTCCATCAGCAGATGTAAATGTGGTAAGTTTATATAATGTAATATCATTCAACTTTTAACAAAAATTAAAGTATTAAACTTTCAGGTAAATTCATGGAGATGGAAATAAGCATTCTGAGTGAAGAAACCAGACCCAGAAAGACAGATGTCTCTTCTTTTCTCTCACTTTTGATGTTAACTTTTAATCTTCAGGATTTCTGTTTTGTTTGGAATACCCATAGAGGTCAGAAGTTAGCAAGTTTCACTATAAGGGGGCAAAGGTGCCCCTTCTAGATACCATAGGCTAACAAAGGAAAGCCCAGAGTCAGGAATGTGTTACCTGCATTAGACTGTTTGCCAATGAGACGCCTCAACATTACAAGTTATTTACACTGTTTTTAGTAACCCTTAAGAACTTGAGTATACATTAGGAAAGGGAAATAGAATGGATAGTTGTGGATGGATCGGGGGGGGGCTGAAATGGGATGCTCAAGTGGTGGGGGGACAATACGAGAAAGACAACTAAAATTAACGAGCATTTAAGGGGTAGTATGGAAGCCTTATATAGTAGCAACCTCCTAAAATACGTGCATATATAAAGGCAATATAAATGAAATTGCCAAATAATGAGAAGACAGAATCCCAACTTGCCATCTTTGTTACCAAACAAAGTTTCCAGTACCAGAATTGGTTACATCTAATTGAGCTATTGGCCAAAGGGGCCCCACTAGACTCATCAAACAATCCAGGCTGCTACCACAACTATAAGTCGCTCTCCACAGACTGATAACAAGACCCCACTGCTGAAGACAACACCATAAAACTCATTGAATATAAAAATGTCAATCTGGTGACTATATAGAGCCTTCATCCCTCCATTCCAGGGTCTTTGGTGCAGAAACATCCTCTGTACATACTTAAAAGAGAAATGTGAACCCCAAGCCAGCCACAAATCTTTTCCCTACAATGATATTCTGCCTACAAGATATGTTAACACAATGGGAGCACAAAGCTAGTGGGAGTAACCAGCCAATGACTGATTTGACTTCCAAGATAGAACTCACACCTGACACTGCTTGGGTGACCAAGAATCTGAGATTAGATACCCCAGGGACAACGAGTAAAACCAAATAATTCTAGCCTAAAATAAGCGGAAAAAAATGCAGTGATAAAATGACTGCTAATGACATTCTTATATATTCATAGATTAGTGCCTTATTCAGCCATTAGCAGAGAATCATCCTCCTGCAGTAGATGGGTGCTGTAGGAGGTGCTTCTTAATTTGTATTGCTTTCATTGGTTGAATAAAGAAAACTGCCTTGGCCTTTTTATAGGGCAGCCCTTAGGTGGGCATAGTAGACAGAATGGAATGCTGGGGGAGAAAAGGCAGTGTGGCAGGGCCATGTTTCTCCTGCCCGAGATGGACACTGGTTAGACTTATACCAATAAGCCACAGTCAAGTGGCAAAACACATTAATAAAAATGGGTTAAAATAAGATGTATAAATTAGCCAAAAAAAGACTAGATATAATGGGCTAAACTATGTTTTAAATAAATACAGTTTCTATATAATTATTTCAGGGGTTAAACTAATTGGACACCAAAAACGTGGCCCACGCCTCTTACTACAGATGGGAACAAAAATAGAGACCCACAGCCAGACATTATGCAGAAAGTGAGAGAGCGTAGAACACTCAGCCTTAAATGGAATGTCCTCATCAAGCCCCTTTCCTCAGAGCTCAGGGGATCCTTTGGCAAAGGAGACAGAAAGAGTGTCAGAGCCGGAAGAAATGGAGGACACCAAGAAAATAAGACCTTCTATCAACATGAGTAATATTTTATTTATGTTTTAGTAAATAAAGCTTGCCTGAAGATCAGAAGGTAAAACTAAGCGACTAGAGGCCAAGCAGTGGTGTCACACACCTTTAGTCCCAGGATTTGGGAGGCAAAGGCAAATGGCTCTCTGTGAATTCAAGGCCACCCTGCCTACACAATATCAAAGCAGAAACAGATCCAGGATTTGGAGATTCAGATTTTTAATCCCAATACTAGGGAGTCACACGCCTTTAATCCCAGCACTAAAGAGGAATATGGGACGAGAGAGAAGCTCAGGTCTCAGTCTGCAGTCGGCCAACCTTGGCAGAGGTAAGACTGCTCTAGTGGCTTGGCTGTTTTGCTTTTTCGATCTTCAGCTTGAACCCCAATATCTATCTCTGGGTTTTTATTACACATGCTACAGAGCAAAGTCCATACGAACTCCAGAGACTGAAGCACTGTGCACCGGTCCCTAGTGGGTCTGAACCAGGTCTACTACATATGTACTGTGACTTCTAGTTCAGTTTTTAATGGGAGTCCTGAATGCGCAAACACAAGGAGCTCTGAATTTTGTCTCTTCCTTCTTCATTTGGTCTCTTCCTTCTCTTGGTTTGTCTCATCCATTTTTTATGTGATAGTTTTGGTTTTTTCTTATTATATTTTATTTTTTATATTTTTTAAATGAATGAATGAACACCTGGTCACTAGGGTAAAGGTTAACAACTGAGCAGTCACATATCTACTGGGAGTGAGAAAATCAATTTCCTCCAATAGAGTAACACGGGGAATATCAACCTCTCCAGGACAAGCTTCATGTTCAGGAGTCTGTAGTGGCATTGCACTTGTATTTCAATAAATAAAGCTTGCCTGGGGATCGGGAAGGTAAAACAGCCACACTGGCTAGCCTTACAGACTAGCCAACAATGACATACACCTTCAATTCCAGGAGCCGCACTAGGTGCCATAGAAACCAGGAGGTGCATGACCTTAATCCCAGCCCTTGAGAGGATTTATAAGACTGGAGGAGACAGCACTCTGTCTCAGTCTCATTCTGTGATTCCTGGAGGCAGGATCACCATTTCAGATTGAGGTCGAAGTAAGAGCCAGTGGCTGGCTGTTTTGCTTTTCAGATATTCTCTCTCTCTCTCTCTCTCTCTCTCTCTCTAGATTTTTATTAATTGTGCTTCAGGAGTCGTTAACCAACAATAGATGTTTTTCTGTGTGTGCTTTGATTTGGTTACATTTTGTGGAATATTTGTTTGTTTGTTCTTTGTTGGGGAGTGTTTTTTCTTGGTTTGGGGAAGTTTGCTGGATTGGTTTTATTGTTGTTGTTATTATTATTATTATTATTATAGAATTTACAGGCTGTGTTGCTGCATACCTTTAATCCCAGCATTCAGGAAGCAAAGGCAGGCAGATCTCTGTTGAAGAGACCCCCGGTAAGGGGAGACCCTCCAGCAGACGCTCCCCACCAAGAGAAGACTCCAGTCGACTTCGGCTGCACAAGCAAGAGGCGTTTATTAGTTGGTTACACAGGCCTGCGGATGCTGCAGCAATTGGGTTGCTGAGCATGCCGGGCTCAGAGAACAAAGCAGTTTATATAGGATTTTGGGGCAGGCAGCT